>JAVJIX010000073.1:2255000-2560000 GCA_036785185.1 Paratrypauchen microcephalus
CTTCGGTGATTAGCTACAAATCATCGCATTCTTGTTGATAGTCCCATCTTTGTTCTTTTTATAAATAAACTTGCCGTTCAAAGGCCCGAGCAGCCACGCGCCAAATTTAAAATGCGTGCATTGAATTGCAGCTCATAATTAATTGCATTCATTTTTATAACTCGTTAATTTGCAGCATAATTAATTAATCTAATGCATTAAACTGACAGCCCTTGTTAAAAACTAATTAAAATCTAACTGAACTAGGAAAAACAAGTCAAAACTAACTAAAACTAAACTATAATGAAAAATCCAAAAACTATTATACCCTTGGAAGCAACATTATTACATAGATCAGAAAATAGCATAATTATGGACCTTTAAACCCATGGATATGATTACCAATAGTAAACAGGTTGTAACACTTTAGTGGCTGATAATACTAATTAGATCTTTACCAAATCTGGCTAAAACCAGTAAACGATGTGGAGCTTACAATAATGGAATGAAACTGAGAACAAGATTGACAAGATATGCAGTAAACCGTTTAAATTGGGCTTTGTTTCATACGCAGAATAAAACATTTGTGTGATTTAGTCTAGTCCTCGTGAGTTTCACTTTGGGGTCACTATATTTAAACGGTGTGAAGAGTCTGAGCAGGTGAAGCTCTGAGGCTCCTGGGATCAGAGTGTCTTCTGACCTGATTGTCCTCATCCATAAATAAAACAAAAGCAGCATGATGAGTTTGGCCTGTTTTCTGTCATCTCTGTATCATGGCCATCTTCAGAGTGATAAAGCTGCACTATGTAACTTTAACTTCAGAATTCATTCACGTGTTAAAAGCCTCTCTGTTTTTTTGGTATAGTAAATTGGTGTATTTCTCTGTGTTTTAGGTGTGGATCGAGTTTGGTCGTGTTAAGCTTCCTCAGGGCCTCCATCCGAACGACCTTGAGGAGGAGTGGGGCAAACTCATCCTGGAGATGCTGGAGAGAGAGAAGGCTCTGAGACCAGCTGTGGAGAGGTACCAATGAATACATACTTTACATTATTACATTACATTATATTACATTGAATTAGGTTAGACTTTATTATAGGACGGAGGAAAACGCGCAATGTATTTACTCCAATCTGAAATTACATTATGACGATGTCCTTAATATAAACTCTATTACGTTGTGTAAATTGCAGTCCAGTGGTCCCTCCTTTATTGTGGTGGTTATGTTTAAAAATAACCCGCAATAGGTGAAATCCGTCAGCTTTATACATGTTTTAAGGCTGTAAACGCCTCACCACACACATTATACACATTATCTCTCTGGTTTAAACACTTTCAACATAGAAAGCACAGTATTATAGAATGAAACCAAAGATCAAAACCTGTTTTCAGGCCCTAAACATATTTTTTGAGAAATCAAAACATAAACGATTTCCTATATAAAAAATAATATTATAGCTTTTAGAAATAACAAATAACATTTTAATGATCAATCTACAAGCATGGACACATAAGAAATTATTAATAGTGACTCATGCGGGTATTTCGGCCTTCTTCGTCCTGGCGCCGCTTCACTGTTGCAGGTTTTGTCTGGGAGAAAACTTGCAAACGTACAGCACTTCAGAGTCACACTGCGATCGAGCATTTATTTAAATTTGGCTGAACACATTCTGTACTGTACAGGAGACACGGAGGAGAATGACTGACAAATCGGCAAAGGTCTACAGTCCCTTAGCCAATCAGGGCACAGAAAACAATGTGCGTTGTTACACTATAAAAAAAAATTGAATTAAAAAATCTGCGAACAAACAAGGCAGAGAAAGGTGAACTGCGTTATAGTGAGGGACCACTGTACTGATAATACACATAACAACAATCGCTGTAATGTGATCTCAATGACCGCGTCTCGTTTCTCTTTCCTCACTTCCTTCTCCTCGATTCTGCAGGAAATGGGTGAGGAAGTCCTGCCCACAGAGGAGACGTAGGGATAAGAGAGGATATAAACTCCTCACTGAGACCAATAAAGTTTGATTATTTTATCTGATGTCTGCCTCCTGAATCCTCCATCAGGTTTACTCCTTCATTCTGTGGTTTTCTTTAGGACAGCACTTAATAATAGTAATAATATGACACATTTGATTGGCGTCTGAAAAATGGAGGATTAGGAGAGGAATTAAGGAGAAGGAGGCAAGGAAAGAGAAATGAGACTCGGCCATAGTCTTCAATTGGCATGTGCGTCACTCTTGCCACTTCACTATCCTTCTTTTCTTGGACAGTTTGGTAGATCAATAAAGACTAGGGCAGGGGTGTCAAACTCATTTTGGTCCGGGGCCGTATCCAACCTACTTTGATCCCAAAGGGGCCGGATCAGAAAACTCACGGCAAATATACCCCAAAGATAGCAATAAGTCCAAATATTTGTGCAGAGAAACACAATTCTATTACAGAAGTGCTTTTTTATTTGATGAACTTTCTTTTACAAAACATTATAATTAGGGCTGGGAATATTAACGCGTTAATCGCGATTAGATTAATGTAAGTTATGATCGCAAACAATTTTTTTAATCGCGATCAGAGTTTGCCAGCATTTTCCGCAATTCTACCATCCATATGCAGCTCATTTGGTTGTATTAATTAAACTCATTGTCGGTTAAACGCGCTATTTTGAGTTTGCTAGTATTTTGTTCCTTCTACGCATCCGTAGGCAGCTCGAGCGGGCTTCAATCGAGTCGTCGGCATTGGCAAGGAAGGACACGCTGTTGTCTTCAGTTTAGCCAACTTAGCCACTATTACTGGTTCATTGTTACTTTTTCCTTTCTCTGCACTTTTTTGAAATAAAAAAAATGGTGAGAAATACTTTGCATTGTGAGTTTAACTTTAGATTCGAACGGTCTTACTGCAAGATATCAATTTTAAACATGCAAAATAAATCACGATTAATCGCGATTAACTATGAAATTTCTGAGATTAGTTGCGATCAAGAAAATTAATCGTTTGAGAGCCCTAATTATAATATTAATCATTAATATGAACAACCTGAAACTTTAAGAAAAATGCAATTTCAACACAGGCATACAGGTTTCCCATTCACCTCCGTGACCAAATAGGAATGAGTAAATTTTTCTTGGAAAATCCTGCACTCGGCGTCCACTTTTCTCATTTTTGACATTTTGCTGATGAGGGTGTCACAGTCAACAGTCAAAACGATGGTCCTTTTTTTTTTTTTGAACTTCTTTTTATTTATTTTTAGTTATCCTGTACAGTCATAAATTGCATCACATTTACAGCATAAAATAGAACATATAGGTATATCCACAGGTATAAAGTCTCTGGAAAGTTCTCAGTCTCTTGGTTTTTAGTCCCATGTCGCGGAGAAACGATGGTCCTTTAAGAGCGTTTGGAAAGAGGCGAGTCTTCATTTGTGCTGCTCTGGTGGGAGGGGCCACGTACAGAGGCGCTGGAGACGCATATAATTAAAATATTTTAAAAGAAAATCAGCCAACAGCCAGATTAAAGGTCTTGGAGGGCCGGATCTGGTCCCCGGGCCACATGTTTGACACCCCTGGACTAGGGATTGACTGCTTTTTCAGTTCCGATACTGATATTGATACTTGGACTTTAAGTATTTGCCTATATGTGATATTGTCTGATACCAGTGAAGGGACAAAAAATGTAATTATTTCCTTTACACAAGAGATCCATTTGTGTTATGTAACTGTTATTTATCCTTCACATCACTCCTGAACAACTCTGTATGAATAAAAGTTCAAACATTATCAGTATCGGTCCATTTAGTTAAGACTAAAGCAGAACTAAACCAGCTATAACTGCCCCACCCTACTCTCTTCACATGTCACTGGTTATAATGCCGTGTTGTATAATGCCGTGTTTGATAATGTCTAATTTGCATATTTCATTAACTGTATTTAATTACTGTTTTTTTTTAGGCTTGAGCTGCTGCTACAAAGAGCCAATAAGATCCAAAACATGGCTCTGGACTGTGAGGAGAAACTGACGTTAGCGAAGAACACACTACAAGCTGTGAGTGCCCAACCTCCACTTAAGTTTCAATTTCATTTGTCTCACACAGTTGCTCAAAGGTTTGGGTTTATGAGGAATCGTTTTAGAATCCACTAATACAGGATTTACACAATTTGAAAGGCTGGTGACAAATACAGATACAAAAATAGAAGAAAAAAACTATTTATAATGTTTAAAGTATCAAAAAAAAAGGTTTGGATAGTGTATGGTCTTAAAATGTTCATATTAACCCATTCTACATGATACTGCTGTTTTTATTTCGCTATTTTGTCCGTAAATCCAGATCTGAACATTAATAACAGACAAATCAGGCACCTTCTTTCAGCTAGCGTTAGCAACAGGTTTGATTGACAGCGTTGCTAAGGAAAAGGGGCGTTACCTTGAGCAGCCTCGCTCCAGATTGGTTCTGATTTTGGTTTTCTGGATTAATTTTGGGTGCTGATACTTGCTGTCGGAATTCCAAACATGGAACTTGGCTCCAAATTCACCCGTATAACTACGAGCCTCGACGAGCTTCATTTGACTGGATCTGAAATCTATAGGTGACCTCACTCTCACTTAGTCCAGTTATTTATACAGTTTATGGTCTGAACTAAAAATGCAAAATGAAATCTATATATACTGTACTTTATGAAGGTTTGTGGCATTTAATCTGCCCAAAATTAATGAGATAAATCATAGTTTTCAATGTTTTTGGGGTTTTTTTGGTCATTATTTCAAATAGTTTTCCACGTTTTCTTTCACATTTCTCACGTTTCTTCCTATATT
The DNA here is from genome assembly GCA_036785185.1 of Paratrypauchen microcephalus. Classification (NCBI taxonomy): domain Eukaryota; kingdom Metazoa; phylum Chordata; class Actinopteri; order Gobiiformes; family Gobiidae; genus Paratrypauchen; species Paratrypauchen microcephalus. The sequence continues at coordinate 2,259,784 of JAVJIX010000073.1, forward strand.
CATGATCATAATGACAGTAAAACTGTGTGTGTTGTCTTTGTGTAGGACATGTCCCGGGTGGAGAGTGGGGAGGCGGTGCAGTGTGAGAGGGACATGGCCTGTTACCTTCAGGACTGTGAGGCTCTCATCAGGAACCTGAACCAGGAACTCAAGGTTCTGAGGGACGAGAGGTACTACCAGGTGGAGCAGCTGGCCTTCAGGTGAGTCCAGTACTGTGAACACATCTGCAGTCTGCGATCAATTTTTGTTATCTCTGGTCTGAAATATGAGCTACTGTATTTGTCCATTTTAGTTAAAGGTCCCATGGCATGAAATTTTAACTTTCTGAGGTTTTTGAACGTTAATGTGAGCTCCCCTACCCTGTTTAGCCCCCCCTCCATGACTAAAAGTTGCGAAATGTCTAAACTGAGCATTTGCGGTCCTTTTCTGCATTTGAAAAAAACACAGCTCAAACGGGCGATTCTGAACAAGGCAACTATGTTACGTCACATCGAAAAAAGAAATGCAAATGCAGTTCCACCACCGTCTGGATGTCCACCCCCTGTCTCTGGAAATCACGCCCAGAGAGTTTGGACCATGAAGGAGCTACGCAATGCGAAATGCGTTTTTTTATTTGCCTGGAGGCACGTGCGAGTGTTTCTAGGCTCGGAAGTCCTTTACCCGACCCTCTGGACCTCTGAAACAGCAGTGGTTTAATTTTATTTTCTGTGAAAATGTGTTTTTTTCATTGAAATTCCTCTCCTTTCTTCCTCCGCGCTTAAAACGCGGAAGTGGGTCACAGAGCACAGTAACAAGGAACCAGCGGCGCATTTGCCCCCCCCCCACCCGCTCCTCTACCCTATCTGTGTCCTTCTCATTTGCATTCAAGCAACAAGGCCCAGAATGAGTCGTTCAGAGAGAGATATTCTGACTCTGACTGTGTACATGTGTCTTTCTCATGCACTGAGTGTTGATTTTGAAGAAGGATTCATTTACAGTATTAAGGAACCATTAAGGCACCATATAAAAGCATCAAGAAGTACCATGTCATGGGACCTTTAAACTGCTCATATATAGGGATATTTTCTGATCTGTTATAATGTTGTTTCCTTGTCAAAAACAGACCTGGAGTTGTGTTTTATTTCATTCACACATGTTTTACTCGCAAACCCTGCATATTTAAGATAAGTTTTTCTCTGTCTAACCTTATGATGTCATGTAACAATAAAGGTAGTGCTCCACTGTGCTTTAAAACTCCATACACCTTCACTGGAATCATTTTGGATCATTTCAGCCCTGGAATTGTCCATCTTTATAGAACAAAATGTAGTTGTTAACTTGAAATCTGACACTTCATGACATCACGAGGTGGAATAGAGCATTTTCAGCTTTGGAGATGTAGACAGACTAATAAAAACAATTACTCAAACATGTGTGAATAAAACAAAACACAGCTTCAGGTATGTGAGGAGGTAACATACTGAAAAAATGATCTGACAAAGTTTTTTTTTTGCCAAAACGTAGTTTAAAAATATAAAAAAAAAGCTTTAAGACATCGACCGTCTGAGTGCGCTATGCATTTTTTTCACTTTTAAATTGTTGTTCCTTGCATTTGCGCCTCTACAAGAACTTTGATGTGGGTTTTCTGTTTCATTTGATGTGAGAAGCTCCAGTTTTGCATGATATAGTACCGTTAAACATATAATGGACATCTTGGTTTGCAGAGTTGCACAATATTTACTTTGCAGACAGTGACTCATTTCAGACCTAAACTAAAATAGATTTACTAGTATTTCTCACTGTTTGGCCCAGGTGAAAAAGTTATTTATCCATTCTAAAGATTATTGTATGTTATCTATACAGTACCACTAGAAAATAATAAGAATTAAGTTAAATGAGTAGTATGTTTGACTTGAATTTCTGTCCCCCTTCAGAGTGTCGTGCCTCCAGGAGGAGCTGGTCTCCCTCCGGCTGCAGTGCTCCAGTCTCTACAGGAAGGGCCACTTTGGACAAGCCCTGAGCGGGACAGGGGCAGAGCTCACGCAGCGCTCCCAGGACCGAGGCCTCTCTCTGGGGCAGACTCTGCTGGGAGCCGTAGGTGCTGTGGGGGTGATGGGCGCGGCTCTGCTCCGGAGGCCCATGGACCGGTCTCAGTTATTGGCCATGTCTTCATCCGAGGACGAGGGGAGTCTGAGGTTCATCTACGAGCTGCTGGGATGGGTTGAAGAGACGCAGGTGAGTCACAGTATTAAAGGTCCAAACTTACACAAAATGGACTCTTGGGAGCTTTAAACCATATTATAATGTCGTTACCTCACCAAAAACATACCTGGAGTTGTGTTTGTTTGTGTAATCCTTTATTACACCGGTCTACACATTTTTGGACTTAATCTGCTTCTGAGATAGAAGTGGCTAAATCTCTAAGATAAACTGAAAATCAATTGATAACTGTGCTGGTTAGCTAATGTATTCAAGATATTTAATGATATTGTTTTACATCAAAATCGCATCTGTTTATACAATAGATTTAGGCATTTTTGCTTAAAAATAATATTTATATTTTGAAAATATTTAACTTGCACTTCTTTATCTGTCAAGAAATAGACAAGAAATATTTTAAGACATCAGGTACACATAATTTCGAGGCATCTCTCTTATGTGAAATCCAAAAACATTTGATGTTAAAACTCTAGACATTAAAATGAATGTATTGGAATGTGCAGACAAACTGTTGCTTGTAGACACAATTCTCATAAACTGCAGTTTTTGCCTTATTTTGCATACATTTCTTATTTTGGCCCAATACTATATAATAATAATAATGATAATAATAATAATAATAATAATAATAATAATAATAATAATAATAATAATAATAATAATAATAATAATAATAATAATAATAATGATAATAATAAATCTTGGAAACTATAGCCAATCAGCACTTCTGACTTACTTTTTCTTTATTAGTGACCTAAACCAAGAAAAAATTTCACTGCTTTTGTTCTGGAAGCATTTCGCTTGTACTTTATTGATCCTGAAGGAAATAAGTTTTCAGCAGCAACAATGGAACATAATAATGGGCATGATTGACAGGTGGATTAGCCAATCAGAGACATGCATGGTCAGCATCAAAACAAATAGTCACTGAAAAACTTGTATCTGATTGCACTGTTGTGAATTTTTTTGAGATATTTGAATCTTTGAGCACTTATATTTGTTTTTCCTGTTTGCTAAGGACCTGTTGGAGCAGGCGGAGTGGGGCGCAGACCTCCCCTCTGTGGAGAAACACCTGACGGAGCAGAACTCCATCCACACGGCGGTGGAGGATCTGATGAGCAGCCTGCAGGAGGCACGCAGCTACGAGGTATACACAATACACATAGAACAGAAGAGTACACAAGATATCACTACCGTACAGGAGTCGTAGCATGCACTGTATAAAGAAGTGTTTAAAGTGTTCGGCTCCGGTCAAATGAAGCTCACGATGCTGCAGTTATGGAGTGAATTTGGAGTCAAGTTCCATATCCATTAATATGGACAAAATAGTGAAATAAAAGCAGTGTGATCACGTAGAGTGGGTTAAAATGAACATTTTAAGACCAAAATAATGAGGCTCACTGCAGGAACATTTTTTAAATGTAGTTAATTGGAATTAGAGTCGATGGAGCCAGGGGCCGAAATAATCAAGCAAGGTTTATGTCAGGTACCCTTCCTACCACAGCCTTTGTATTTAGAAATACTAGGCAAAAAATAATACATTTGCATTGTGTGTATGAGAATATGTGACCAGCTGTGGCAAAACCAGACACAAGTCGTCCCGGAGGCATTTTGAGCTATTCACAGATTCTGAAAGTGTACATTCTAAGCTTTCCAACTGTGCCTTACACATGAAAATCTGAGAACATTTGAAGAATTTGTCTCCATTTGAAAGCAACACATCAGAAAAATGATGAGCTGCAAAAAGCTTCTCTAAAAATTCTCTAACTCCAGGCCTTCTTGCTCATTTGCATCTTCACTGTCCTTATTCTTTTGAAATGCATAGTACATATTCATGAGGCTCGCTCACAGCTGATAGGCAAAAACAAAACAGTGCTACGCACATGAATGAGCAGCAGTGGCAGTATGCTAATTTATGCATGTCCCCTTTTCTTTCTGAAAAACAAACCAGTTTGAAATACAAAATGTATACTTTTAATGCAACAAATGCTGTTATCTGAAACATGGAGTGGCTTCTTCATGATCTCAACTAACACATTCTGCAAAAAAACAAAAATCACAAATATTGGGAAAAAAAAAAACCTTCAAATGTAATTATCTCTTTCACTTTTGCTTTCACTAATGCCGACATGTGACTGGTTTCTTAGTGGCGGGGCACATATGTAACAAAACCCATATGAAGTTAAAAATGTAAAAAAAAACTATTGTATAATTATCTCTGTCCCTATAATGAGCTTTTCCTTTGAATTTACTTACTGAAATTATTAACTAAATGTTTTTTTGTCCATAATAACCCATTGCGTAACTGTAAACTGTTTTTCTCTCCCCAAAGCCCAAAGTCTCGCCTAATTTCAAGAGCAGTTACTCTGAAACCCTGGCCAAGCTGGAGCACCAATACTGCAAACTACTGGTGAGTCCCACAGAGCCGTCTGTCTCTCCTCTTGGTTCCATTCACACTCATTTTTATTTAATCCAATCAGAGCGTGACAGATCGCTCATTTAAATTCACACAGTTATTCATCTGCGGGACTTCCTGAGATGTCTTTTCTTATGGACTGAACTGGGAAATTAAACTGACGTATTTGAGATTTTTGAGTAGCTGTTGCAAAGCCTGTTTCACACAAGTGGGGGGTCTGTCACTTGCTTTTCTCGTGAAAATGTTAATATTTTCATTAAAGTTCAACCTTTGTTTAAAGCTGCATTGTGTCACTTTCTGGTTGGGCATCCGTTATCTGCTTCTTTCTATAGAATTCCATATGATTGCTCTGCCTGGAATGTTCCTGGAATGTGACATTAAACAGCTCTACCTTACATTTATTCAGTTACAGGTTGTTTATAACTCAAAAATACTAAATAATAAATAAACATTCTGACTGAGTGGGGCCGCCTCTCCACAGATGTGACCTGTAACTTGGTCTAGTTTGACCGCTGTGAAGATAGAAAGGTTTAATGCCATACTGTGAAACATTCTAGACAAAGCAATAACATCACCATGGGGGGAAAAAAAACAATATTTGATGGACCCTCCACGAGAAAAGTTACACAATGCACCTTTAATATTACCACTAGAGGAGGTTGTTGTAATTACTGAGGCACTAATCACATTCACAGTAATATCGGCTGTAGTTAAGTTATTAGAAATATAAGTAATTGTTATAAATTTTAGTAATAGGAGAATTATAGACTTTATAACTACTATATCCTCCTCGGACACGAAGAAAAAAAGTGTATTTCAATTTTTATTTTTATGGGGGTTTTTTGTGTGATTTTCTATTTGGAGGTAAATGACCACCTTAGCATTTACATTTTGTAAATTTTATTTTTATTCATAATTTTGTAACATGTCCTCTGTAATGGACGCCGGAGACATTTTGGTGTTACATCCATGTGACAAACTTCTTCAGTCACCTCAAAAAGTTTTTAGTCTGCCTTTTAATTTCTTATGTATTTATTTTTTCATCAAAGTGCAGCCACAAACTAGAGTCTATCTCAAAACGTAAAAGACAGACTGGTTAAATCAATGTCCACTATAAAGGACGCACATGAATGGGCCAGGTCTCAGGAGGATATAGTCCAAACGTGCAATATTGTTTCCATACTCTCCTAGTTACTGTTTTTCTAGGCCTATTATTATTACTTATTTTATTATTACTTATTTTATTTTATTCTTGCCTGCATGCACTTTCATTCTTGTTCAAACTGTCTCGGTCTGGAGCTACTGTGGCAAGTAAATTTCTCCTATGTGAGATCAATAAAGTCTTATCTTATCTTATCTCTTATCTTATTAAGTAGTAGAAGTTGCCCAAGCTGGAGGTTGCTGTAGTGACTATAATCGACTTTTTACTAATGCTGCCTTTAGGGATGGGACAAGATCTCGTACCACAAGATCTTGCGAGACAGTTTTTACATTTGCCTTGGATAAAAAAAAGGTTAAAGTTGCTGAGTAACTCCTTGAGAAGCTATAGTACCAAAAAGCAGTGCTAAAATGACAGCAAACTTTAGTGAAAAAATAGTGGTACTACCGGTAGTTGTTTCTTGAAAATTATACCAAAATCTCATCTTGTCTTGTTCTCGTGGGTCAAATATCGCGACATGTCTCATCTTGTAGAAATATTCTCGTCCCATTCAAACCTTCTAGTGGTTGTGTGTACTTTTTACTTCTTCGCTCTACTTGTACAATACAGTACAATTTTGTAAGATTTGTACAACAATTCTTGATTCATAATCCTATATAAATGTTCTTATATTGCATAACTACAATATTTCAAACCTTGCTGTCCTTATTGAATGGAAACATGAGCGTAGCATCCCCTGAATGTGTGTTGTCGTTGTCGGTTGCTGTAGGAACAGTCGTCGTGGCGCCTGCGGAGTCTGGAGAGTCTGCACGAGTTTGTGTCGCGGTGCACAGAGGAGCTCATCTGGCTCAACGAGAGAGAGGAGGAGGAGCTCGCCTTTGACTGGAGCCATGGCAACCCCAACATGAACGCCAAGAGGGAAATGTACTCTGTGAGTGTGCCACAAATATACAACAGCTATAATATACAATAAAAATGATCAAAATACAGTAAAAACTACCCCAACATGAAGGCCAAGAGGGAAATGTACTCTGTGAGTGTGCCACAAATATACAACAGCTATAATATACAAAAAAACTCTATACTTTTACTGTATTAAAATACAGTAAAAACTACCCCAACATGAACTCTGTGTGGATATAAAACATCTACAAACAAAAACGTACAACATCTATAATATACAATTAAAAAAACTATTAAAATACAGTACAAACTATTCCAACATGAACGCCAAGAGGGAACTGTACTCTGTGAGTGTGGAGTAAATATACAACAGTTATAATATACAAAAATATCCATTAATCATCGATAACAGGGGTCTGCAACGTTTACCACTCAAAGAGCCATTTGGACCCGTTTCACACAGTAAAGAAAACACTGGGAGCCACAAAACCCTTTTGAAATTTAAAATGAAATAACACTGCATATAACGGCTTTTTTCCCCTTTGTGCCATAGAATTACATTTTGAAAGTGAATTAACTAAAATAAAATACATTTTAATTAAGTGGTTTAATTTTAAGTGGTCCCTCGCTATATTGTGGTTCACTTTTCGTGGCCTCACTGTTTCGCTGATTTTTTTATTCCAATTTTTTTTATAGTGTATCAACGTGCATTTCTGCGTCCTGATTGGCTAAGGGACTGCAGACCTTTGCCGATTCGTCAGTCATTCTCCTCCGTGTCTCCTGTACAGAATGCGTTCAGTTTGCCAGATTTATATAAACGTTCGATCGCAGTGTGACTCTGAAGTGCTGTATGTTTGCAAGTTTTCTCCCCGACAAAACCCGCCACAGCGAAGCGGTCATAAGAACTGTGAAATACACATGAAATACACTTTGGTTTCGTTCTCTAATACTGTGCTTTTTTGTTGAAAATCTACAAACGTTTGAGTGTTTAAACAAGAGAGAAATGTGAGAAAACGTTAATTCCAGTCTGAGAAAAGTGTAGAATGTGTGTGGTGAGGCGTTTACAGCCTTAAAACATGGAGAATAATTGTAAAATATAAAGCTGACGACTTCACGGATTTTGCTTGTCGTGGGTTCTTTTTAGAGCGTAACCCCCGTGATAAATGATTGACCACTGTACTGAGCCGCATCAGAGCGATCAAAGAGCCGCATGTGGCTCCGGAGCCACAGGTTGCCGACCTCTGGTCTATAATATACAATAAAAACTATTAAACTACAGTAAAAACTACCCCAACATGATCACTAAGAGGGAACTATGGAATAACAATACAAAATATCTATACAACATCTATAATATACAACAAAAGCTATTAGAAAATATAGAGTACAAACTAACCTAATATGAACATTAACCTAATATGAGTACTGAGTGTGGAATAAATATATAAAATATATCTAATTATATCTAATTAAAATACAGTACAGATGACCCCAGTATGAGCGACAAGAGAGAACTGTGGAATAAATATACAAAAATTTGATGGATAGAAACTTTATTGAAGAAAAATTCAATAAATAATATAATAAAATATTCAAAATAATATTCAACATCTATACAAGATTTATAGTATGCAATAAAAACTATTCAAATACAGTACCCTAATAAAGGTAAGAGGGAGCTGTACTCTGAGTGTGGAGTAATTCTTAAAAGTCTTAAAACTATTTCGACAGTGTTTGCTAATGTGTGCGTTGCGTCTCCATGGTAACTGCTGGACATTCCAACACAGACATACATGTAGAATACCCCCAGCGTGGTGCCACTGCCAAGTATCAATAAAATATCCTATAAAATCATTGAGTACAAACAGAAATCTATAATATTCAATAAAAACTGTTCACGTTTATACAGTGTAAAGTCCACAAAAGTACTCAAAACACGATGTACTTATTAGGCCAGTAGACTATAAAGACATGCATTAAAAAAAGAAAGATTTTTTTTTGTAAATACTCCCACTTGTTGGTGTATGTGGCTGTTGCAAAGTGTTGAGAAAATAGGTTAATAGGCTATTGTTTAAAATGAGCTTCTTGTATCTGGAACATGGGTAAATTTCCTCTGTTGAGACTATCGGAGAAGACAATATTTCCTTAATGTAAACACGTTGATGTCATTCCTGTGAGAATCCTGTACAATTTCCTGTTCTGTTTGTAGGAAATGAGGTTAGAGCTGGACGAGAAACGGGAAGTGATGCGGTCGCTACAGGAAACGGCCGGTCGCCTGTGTCAGGACAACCATCCCGCCAAACAAACCGTAGAGGTAACACGGAGAAAAATACAGACATTATTCATTTATTTAGTACACAAATACAATATGGTAACACAAAATAATAACTGCACAACCAACCAAACCGGAACCTGATTAATATGGGATCTTAAATCGTATCAAAGGTTTCAAAGTTTGTCGATATGGTTTAAAGATCAAGTCGTTTCCATCCAAGATCCACATTCACAAATAAATATCTGTCCATCTGTTCAGCTTAGGGTGTGGAGCACGAAATAAAGTTTAATGCAACTGAGAGTCTGGTCATGATCTGTAGGACCAGACAAGACGAGCACATGAGAGATCCTGACTTTTACCTGTCGAATGTTGTGTTGACAGTTAGAACAAAAATGAAATATCTTGGGCATCACATGGCAGATGATGATGATGATGTATAGACCATGTAGGACGCTCTATGCTCAGGCAAATAATGGGATGATAATGGGATTGATGAGTAATGGGCGTGGGATTAAATAGTTTTCTTCCCCCCACTCATTCTTTTGTATATTTGTACTACCTTTTTCATTTGACTTTGATATTGTACAAGAATGTTTATGTTAAGAACGAGAATACTGAGCTAAAACAACAAGGGGAAAAAAAAACTCTTATGCTTAAGTTTGGCTCGTGTACAAACCATGTAAAGTTGTTATTGTTTAAATCGGTAATCCTCTGGATTCATTACAAAAAAGCCAGTTTGCAAAGACTGCAGGTGCCTAGAATGACGCTTTGTGGATGCTTTTGAGGAGGCCACGATGGACGAGTGTGACTGACATGTTTGTTCCTGCACGAGTGAACGCTCTGCAAGCTGCACTAAGAACTTTAATGTAGAGTTTTATCTGCAGACTGAACAAATCAGACAATGGAATAATAATGGCACTCACAAATTTGAGACTCAGGCTACATCCACACGACAACGCTCCTGGATTATTTTTTTTTATGCGGGTTGAAAAAAATTCACGTCCACACACGTGTCAGATCAGTAAATATTTGCGTCCAGATGAAAACGGAGCGCTGAGTGAAAACGATGTAATGCATATGCCACACCGATATGTGGTGCTGTAAACAGGAAACAGCCAGAGGCACCGGAAACGCAATGCTACAAAGAGCGCATGTGCATAAAGTCCTTTCTCTTCTGCAAACAAGCATCGCAACATCATCATTTTCCAGAAGCTGCGTTTTGCTCGTCCACGTGACAATGTGACCCCCTGTGTCCTCAGATTTCTCCACTCTGGAACCTGCCCCCCCCCCAAAAAAAAAAAACAAAACAAACAAAAAAAAAAACACCGGAGCTGTGTGGACAAAAGGTTAAAACGAATACAAACTTCTCCGTTTCCACCAAAAAAACGTTTTCATGTGGCCGTCAGTGAGCCGTCAGTGTAATACGATGTCAGTCCAATGTGTGGAGACACTGGTATGGCTGTCTTTTAAAAACATTGATGTTTATTATTTTGTATTGTCTCTTGTCTGTTGGGAAAAATGGACCCTGAGTCCGGAATAAAGATGAATTGAAATACTTATCTCATCAGTACATATGCAAAAATGTTCTTTTATGTTATCTTCCCTGATGTTTTCTCCTCGTCCTCTTTAGGCCTACAGCGCTGCTCTTCAGACTCAGTGGCAGTGGGTGAACCAGCTCTGCCTCTGTGTGGAGCAACATCTCAAAGACAACACTGCGTACTTCCAGGTAACTTATAAAAATCTAGATCTAGACAAACTTTATTGATCCACAAGGGATACATAACACACATAATAGCAAAGAGCAAGCATATAATTGATAAAATAATTCAAAATAAGTGGCAAAAATAACAAAGACTGTATACAAAGGCATCTTAAAGAGAAAACATTGTTATACTTTACAGTTACTGTTATAGTCACTGTGGGTACTGTTGTTGACGTAACAATAACTGAAATATCGTCAAAAGTTTCATAATTATACTGTGGGCCATCACTATAGCGAAATACAAATATTGCAAATACTGGTTTGTACACTCAACAAAAATATAAACGCAACACTTTTGTTTTTGCTCCCATTTTTCATGAGTTGGACTTAAAGATCTAAAATTCATTCCAGATACACAATATTACCATTTTTCTCATACATTGTTCACAAATCTGTCTAAATGTGTGATAGTGAGCACTTCTGCTTTGCTGAGATAATCCATCCCACCTCACAGGTGTGCCACATCAAGATGCTGATCTGACATCATGATTAGTGCACAGGTGTACCATATACTGACCACAATAAAAGGCCACTCTGAAATTTGCAGTTTTGTCTCACAGCAAAATGCCACAGATGTCACAAGCATTGAGGGAGCGTGCAATTGGCATGCTGACAGCAGGAATGTCAACCAGATCTGTTGCTCGTGCATTGAATGTTCATTTCTCCACCATAAGCCATCTCCAAAGGCGTTTCAGAGAATATGGCAGTACATCCAACCGGCCTCACAACCGCAGACCACGTGTAACCACACCAGCCCAGGACCTCCACATCCAGCAGGTTCACCTCCAAGATCGTCTGAGACCAGCCACTCGGACTGCTGCTGAAACAATTGGTTTGCATAACCAAACAATTTCTGCACAAACTGTCAGAAACCGTCTCAGGGAAGCTCAACTGCATGCTCGTCGTTCTCATCGGGGTCTTAACCTGACTCCAGATAGTCGCCGTAACAGACTTGAGTGGGCAAATGCTCACATTCGATGGCGTCTGGCATGTTGGAGAGGTGTATCTCTTCACGGATGAATCTCGGTTTACATTGTTCAGGGCAGATGGCAGACAGCGTGTGTGGCGTCGTGTGGGTGAGCGCTTTGCTGATGTCAATGTTGTGGATCGAGTGGCCCATGGTGGTGGTGGGGTTATGGTATGGGCAGGCATCTGTTATGGACGAAGAACACAGGTGCATTTTATTGATGGCATTTTGAATGCACAGAGATACCGTGATGAGATCCTGAGGCCCATTGTTGTGCCATACATCCATGAACATCACCTCATGTTTCAGCAAGATAATGCACGGCCCCATGTTGCAAGGATCTGTACACAATTCTTGGAAGCTGAAAATGTCCCAGTTCTTGCATGGCCAGCATACTCACCGGACATGTCACCCATTGAGCATGTTTGGGATGTGCTTGACCGGCGTATACGACAGCGTATACGACAGCGTGTACCAGCTCCCACTAATATCCAGCAACTTCGCACAGCCATTGAAGAGGAGTGGACCAACATTCCACAGGCCACAATTGACAATCTGATAAACTCTATGCGAAGAAGATGTGTTGCACTGCATGAGGCAAATGGTGGTCACACCAGATACTGACTGGTTCTGAGTCCCCAGACCCCCAATAAAGCAAAAAAAAAAAAAATGCACATTTCAGGGTGGCCTTTTATTGTGGGCAGTCTAAGGCACACCTGTGCACTGGTCATGATGTCAGATCAGCATCTTGATGTGGCACACCTGTGAGGTGGGGTGGATTGTCTCAGCAAAGCAGAAGTGCTCACTATCACACATTTAGACAGATTTGTGAACAATGTTTGAGAGAAATTGTGTATCTGGAATGAATTTTAGATCTTTAAGTCCATCTCATGAAAAATGGGAGCAAAAACAAAAGTGTTGCGTTTATATTTTTGTTGAGTGTATATATACAGGGATGGAATAAAATGTATAAATGTAAAATATATGTACGGCTATATTTATTTTATTATGCTTTCTATGAATCTGTCAGTATTTTAAAAATAATTTAAAAAATAAGTAGCAAAAATAACAGACTGGTGTCAATAAGGAATAATTATAGAAAAAAGTAAAACAAAAAAAATACAGAACTAATTCAAATGTATCTCTCAGCTATTTACAAAGAAGTTTTAAAGAAAAAAACGTGCAAAGCTGAAATACTTAAAATGTTAGTATTTTCATTATGAGCCTTTTTTTAAAGCTGCATTGTGTAACTTTTTGGTCGGCCGTCTGTCATCTGCTTCTTTCTATAGATATAAGATAAGATAAGATAAGATATGCCTTTATGTCATTGCTCTGGCTGGACTGTTCCACAGTATGACTTTAAACAGCTCTACTTTACATTTATTCATCTACAGGTGGTTTATAACTCAAAAATACCTACAAAAACAGGTATTCTGACTGAGAGTGGGGTCGCCTCTCCACAGATCTGACCTGTAACTTGGTCTAGTTTGACCGCCATGAAGATATACAATTTTAATGCCATACTGTGAAACATTCCAGACAAAGCAATTACATCTCCACAGGAAAAAAATATAATTTGACAGAAGAAACAAGAAAAGTTACACAATGCACCTTTAATATTACCACTAGAGGAGGTTGGTGTAAATATTGAGGCACTAATCACATTCACAGTAATATGAGCTGTAGTTAAGTTATAAGAAATATAAGTACTTGTAAGTAATTTTAGTAATAGGAGCATTAAGTAGTAGAAGTAGCCCTAGCTGGAGGTTGCTGTAGTGACTTTATTCGACTTTTTCAAATTCAAATATCTCTCAGATATTTACAAAGAAGTCTTAAAGGTCCCATGGCATGAAATTTTCACTTTCTGAGGTTTTTGAACGTTAATGTGAGCTCCCCTACCCTGTTTAGGCCCCCCCCCCCATGGTTAAAAGTTGCGAAATGTCTAAACTGAGCATTTGCGATCCTTTTCTGCGTTACAAAAAATCGGAGCTCAAACGGGCGAGTTTGAACAAGGCACCTTATTGACGTCAGATCGAAAAAAGAAATGCAAATGCAGTTCCACCCCCGTCTGTCTGTACTCAGCGTCTCTGTAAATCACGCCCAGAGAGTTTGGATTGCGAATGCGCTAGGCAATGCGAAATGCGTTTTTTTATTTGCCTGAAGGCACGTCCGAGTGTTTCTAGGCTCGGAAGTCCTTTATCTGAGCCTCTGGACCTTTGAACAGCAGTGGTTTAATTTTATTTTCTGTGGAAATGTGTTTATTTTTCAAGGGAACGCTTCAAATCTCTCCCCCCGTGCAAAAACAAGGAAATGGATCAGCTGTGAGCTACAGCAGAGAGCTGAGCGTTTGGCCACGCCCCCACCCTCTACTATTGGCCAGCTCTTTTCTCCTCATTTGCATTCAAGCAACAACGCCCATTATAGAGTGTTCAGAGTGAGAAAAATTAATCTTTCTCAGCTTATCTCTGTTTCTCATGCACTGAGTGTTGATTTTGAAGAAGGATTCATTTACAGTATTAGGGAACCATTAAGGAGCCATATAAAAGCATCAAGAAGTACCATGTCATGGGATCTTTAAAGAGAAAACAGTACAAAGCTGAAATAGTGTTTGACATGACATAGGGTTTTCTGTTATGGTGTAATGGTGAGTTGTTGCGGGGTATGGTATGAATAATGTAGTCCTGTATTTTATTTTATATTTATACAATTATGACATTTATTTTGCCTCCAGTTCATGAGTGATGCCCGAGACTGTGAGTCATACCTGAAGCAGCTCCAGGACACCATAAAGAGACAGTACACCTGTGACAAGAACAGCAGGCTCAGCCGACTCGAGGATCTGCTGCAGGATTCTATGGTGAGAATATGAGCGTTTTACACTATTTTAGAAGAGTTTGTAAATGGATTCTTATTTCTTCAGAAAATCAAAGGTCCTATATTAACCAAAACTGTTAATTTTGTGTAATATATACACTGATATGCGTGAAAAGTCCCTCAGTCGTCCAGGTAGAATCCATGATCAAAGGAGAAGTTCAATTTGTCAACTGGACAAAGTTTGTTTGGTTGAAAACGTTTCGCCGCTCATCCGAGAGGCTTCGTCAGCTCTGGTTATTGTACTGGTTAGACCCTGCTTATATCTAGCTGCCGGGAGGCGCGTCCTACAATGACAAAGCTCTGAAAACGATCCCCCTAATCTGTCTCTTTGTTTTTCAAATTACTCTGACGGCTAGTTTAGACCCCCTATTCAACGTCTAACGACCCTCTCCACCCCTCTGCCCTGGCTCTGTTTGACTGGTCTAAGAATCGCATTATAGATGGGAGACAAGTTATGTCTAACTCCCCCATTTCTGTTTAATGACGGATTCTCTTTTTTGACAAAAATAGCCTCTTTAACCCCCCTCTCAAACCAGTTCTTTTCCCTGGCTAAGATCTGAACCTCACTGTCCTCAAAAGAATGGCCCGTGGCTTCTAGGTGAAGATGTACAGCAGATGCCGGTCCACTCTGGCACGCCCGCCTGTGTTGGTACATCCTCTTGTGAAGTGGCTGTTTTGTTTCCCCAATGTAGCGCTCACTGCAGTCCTCACTACACTGAATGGAGTAGACCACATTGCTTTGTTTGTGGCTCGGTGTTCTGTCCTTTGGGTGGATGAGTTTTTGTCTTAAAGTGTTTGTGGGTTTGACATAAACTGGAATTTCATATTGTCTGAAAATCCTCTATAGTTTTTCCGAAACGCCGGCCAGGTACGGAATCGCTACCCCTTTCCTCCTGGGTTCGGATTCTCTGTTGTCTTGTTTCTTGCCCTTGTCTCTCTTGGTTTTGTTGACAGCCCATTTAGGATATCCACAAACAGAGAGGGCTTCCTGCACATGTTGCTCTTCTTTCTCCTTACCCTCTGTGCTTGTGGGAACCACTTGGGCCCTGATATATTAAGTACAATGACTTGTAAAATATCTCTTTATTTTATCTTAAATTTTTTGTCTTTCTTTAGTTTGCCTTTTTGTGCATATTATTTCTTATGAACAGTACTTATATGCCAAGTGATGCCCCAAATAAAAAGAGCAAAAAACGAAAATGTTGTTACTATTAAAGGTCGTATATTGTCTTTTGTGAGCTTTAAACCATGTTATAACATCAAAAACAGACCTGGAGTTGTGTTTTGTTTCACTCACATGTTTTAGTAACTCTTTATTACCAGTCTGTCTACTTCTCCAAAGCTCTATATGCTCTGTTCCACCTTGTGATGTCATGAGGCAGTGGTTTTCATGTTGATTGGCAATATTTGGGTTGAAATTTTGCAAAAAAGATTCTAGTGAAGGCCTATGGAGTTTAAAAACACTTCTTGTATTACCACTTGACATCACAGGGTGGAACAGAGTGTTTTCTGTTTCAATGAACAGTCTGGGCTTATTTCCATTAATACACAAACCAACTAGAATTACAGCAGAAAGTGCAACAGTTATTGACAACATCTTTACAAATATAAATGAAGATATTGTACTAAGTGGGGTCCTAATAACTGACATCAGTGACCATTTACCCATATTTACATCTTGTAAATACAAACACAAAATAAAACCGAGAAAGATTATAAAACTGTCAAGGAACAGATCAATGAAAGCCCTAACAGCACTTAATGATGATCTGAAAGCACAAAGTTGGGATTCAGTTTATGTCAATGATGTCAATCAAGCATACAACTCTTTTATAGATACAGTGATAAGATTATATAATACAAATTGCCCATTAGTAACCTCCCGACAGAAAAGGGAAGATAAACCATGGATGACCAAAGGAATAAAAAATGCATGTAGAAAGAAAAAATATCTGTATACATATTTTTTGAAAACACAAACAGGAGAGGCAGAAGATAAGTATAAAAAATATAAAAACAAATTGGTATGGATCATCAGGAAAAGAAAAAAAGAATATTACAGTGAACAACTAAATAAAAACAAAAATAACATTAAGTCAACTTGGGGAATAATAAATAGAGTTATAAACAAGACAGGGAAGCATCCTTATCCACATTACTTTGTAAAGAATAATGCTGACATATATAATGAAAAACTAATTTCTAATGAGTTTTGTGAATACTTTGCTAATGTGGGGTCCAGCCTTGCAGGTAATCCCTCTAAAAAGTTTGATGAAAATACAATCATTGACAATGTGAGCAGTATTTTTCTGGACAAGGTGGAAAAAGATGAAATAAGAAAAATTGTTAAAAACTGTGGAAACAAAACACAGCTCCAGTGTGTGTTTGTGATGGTTGTGAAACAATATAATTGAATCTGTTATTGATCCTTTTACATACATATGCAATTTATCATTAACAATGGGAACTTTCCCTGACAAAATGAAATTAGCAAAAATAGTACCGCTTTATAAAAATGGTGATAAACACAACTTCTCCAACTATAGGCCAGTCTCACTGCTTCCACAGTTTTCAAAAATATTGGAAAAGGTGTTTGCAATAAGGCTTGATAGTTTTTTACAGAAACAAAACATCTTGAATAATAACCAGTATGGATTTAGGGCAAAACATTCAACCGCAATGGCAATAATGGAACTAACTGAAAAAATAGCATCCGAAATTGACAATGGGAATTATTTCTTAAGTATATTCATTGACCTACAAAAAGCTTTTGATGTAATAAATCATTCAATATTACTTAAGAAAATGAACAAGTATGGCATTCGAGGGGTGGCTCATCAATGGATAGCGAGTTATTTAGAAAACAGAAAACAATATGTACAAATTAATGACACAGAATCAGAAAGATATAATATCAAATGTGGTGTTCCCCAAGGCTCGATTCTTGGGCCCAAATTATTTAATTTATATATGAATGATTTTGTTAATGTATCTGAACTTGGGAAAATTTTATTTGCCGATGATACAACATTATTTTCAAAACCATGGAAAAGATATGAAAGAGGTCATAATTAGATGTAAACGATAGAGCTAAAAATAAAGTAAAATATTGGTTTGATTTAAATGGATTGATTCTTAATATTAAAAAAGCGAATTTCATTTTATTTAATGATAAAAATAAAAAAGACGACATATCATTAGAAATAGATGGGATACAGATTAAGAGAGTAAGTGAAACAAAATTTTTAGGAGTCATGATTGATGAAGGACTAAACTGGAGGTCTCATAAATTACACAAAAAGCAAAATAGCTAAAGCAATTGCGGTGATGCATAAAGTAAAGTTCTCACTAAACAGTGCAGCATTATTAATCTTGTATAACTCCATAATCGCACCATATCTGATGTACTGTGTGGAAATTTGGGGGCCGACATGTAAAACTTACCTACAGCCATTATTTATTTTACAGAAAAAGGCTTTGAGAATTATCACCAACAGTCATTATAGAGAGCCATCCAACCCATTATTTGTTAAACTTAAAGTGTTGAAAATGTGTGATATTGTTGAATTAAGTATCCTCAAAGTCATGTATAAAGCAAAGTGCAGAGTGTTACCTGTAAATATTCAAAGATTGTTTGAGATGAGAACAAGCCAATACAATTTAAAGGGAACCTACATGTTTAAAAAACCTAAATTCAGAACCAAGGTTATGGAGCGAAGCGTCGCTGTGAAAGGAGTTAATTTATGGAATAATCTTGACAAAGAAATCAAAGAATCAAGTACAATAATGGCATTTAAAAAATACATAAAATCCAATGTAATGTGTATGTATGAAAAAGAAAACTAAATTGTTACACTTGAAAATGAAGCTTTATGTTTACAATTGATTAATAATTGTGATTGAAATGGAATGTAATGAGGAAAGGTTTTACAGTCACTATCGGTGTTGGTGTTTGGAAAAGGGAAGAGGGGGCAGATAACATAAGATAACTCTTCTTTCTGCTCCCTTTCATTCAATATTTTGTTATTTGTTATCACAAATGTTGATGTCTTTTTATACTTATGAATGAAATAAATAAATAAATAAATAAATAAAATAAGAACACACATTAAATATTCAGGTTTTGTGTGTTAAACATGTGTGAATGAAACAAAACACAGCTCCAGGTGTGTTTGTGATGAGGAAACATTATAATTGATGATTATTAACCAAAACTGTTCATTTTGAGTACTAATATAAATGAATTTTTAGAGTAACTGTTGGATTTAGAAGACAAAGCACAATTCATTTAAAAACATCTGGCTTTATATAGTTACAGGTAGTTTGGAAGTAGATGTTGATGATAATATTGTTATAGTCACTGTTTAATAATAAGTTGTGGGTGCTATTTTGTAGTGATAGACTTAGAACAGGGGTCGGCAACCTTTACCACTCAAAGAGCCATTTGGACCCGTTTCACACAGTAAAGAAAACACTGGGAGCCACAAAACCCTTTTGAAATTTAAAATGAAATAACACTGCATATAACGTATTTTACCCCTTTGTGCCATAGAATTACATTTTGAAAATGAATAAACTAAAATAAAATACATTTTAATTAAATACAGTGGTCCCTCGCTATATCGTGGTTCACTTTTCGTGGTCTCGCTGTTTCGCAGATTTTTTTATTCCAATTTTTTTTTATAGTGTATCAACGTGCATTTCTGCGTCCTGATTGGCTAAGGGACTGTAGACCTTTGCCAATTCGTCAGTCATTCTCCTGTACTGAATGCGTTCAGTTTGCCAGATTTGTATAAATGTTCGATCGCAGTTTGACTCTGAAGTGCTGTATGTTTGCAAGTTTTCTCCCCAACAAAACCCGCCACAGTGAAGCGGTCATAAGAACTGTGAAATACACACGAAATACACTTTGGTTTCGTTCTATAATACTGTGCTTTTTTGTTGAAAATCTACGAAAGTTTGAGTGTTTAAACAAGAGAGAAATGTGAGAAAACGTTAATTCCAGTCTGAGAAAAGTGTAGAATGTGTGTGGTGAGGCGTTTACAGCCTTAAAACATGGAGAATAATTGTAAAATATAAAGCTGACGACTTCGTGGATTTCGCTTATCGTGGGTTATTTTTAGAATGTAACCCCCGTGATAAACGAGGGACCGCTGTACTGAGCCACATCAGAGGGATCAAAGAGCCGCGGGTTGCCGACCCCTGACGTAGACAAACTTTATTGATCCACAAGGGAAATTGTTTTGGGTACAGTAGCTCACTCCTCAAATATAATATATAATATATAACAGAGAGTAACATAAAATAGATGGAATAGCAAAAAAAAAGAGCAAGAGACCAGTGTCAAATGAGACATATTTATACAAAATATAAAAAATAAATAAATAAATGTATATGTATAAATCTGAATAAAATAGAAAAATAAGTCATAAAATATCAAATAAAATATCAAATCACAACTATATACAGTTTGATATTTAACATGTTTTTTTTTTTTTTTTGCTTAAATTCATTGTTATGATGCGGCAACAGCTAAAATAAAAAAAACAAAGAACCACATACTGTATATTTGCATTACATTTGTTCTCCCTCAGTCTAATCTACACGATAAAACAACTGTTATGAAGCACCTTTAAATCTTAATTATTTGGATTATGACAGAAAATCTCGTGCCTTGGGATGCATATCGTGAAAATATTGTTTCGAGAGATTTGGATATCGTTACAGCCCTACTATTTTGTAATTATTATGTTTTATTGGTGACATTTTATACTTTCAAAATCTGAAATTTGGATTTTTAGATTTAAAACGATCCACTTGGACACAGTAGGAAAGAAAATCCACTAAAAATGTTACGCAGTACACCTTTAAAGTTAATCTATATTCCCAGGGTTATAGGTACAGTAATATACAGCTCTGGGAAAAAAATAAGAGACCACTTCAAAATTATCAGTTTTTCTGATTTTGCTACTTATAGGTATGTGTTTGGGCAAAAGGAACATTTTTGTTTGAGTCTATAAACTACTGACAACATTTCCCCTAAATTTCAAATAAAAATATTATCGTTTAGAGCATTTATTTGCAGAAAATGACAAATGGTCAAAATAACAAAAAAGATACATGTTTTCAGACCTCAAACAATGCAAAGAAACAAGATCAAATTCATTTTAAAACAACATAATACTAATGTTTACACTTAACCTTTATTTACTATAATACTTAACCCTTATTTTGAATCACAGCTTTCATGCGTCTTGGCATGCTCTCCACAAGTCTTTCTCATTGTTCTTGGGTGACTTTATTCCACTCCCGGTGCAAGAACTGAAGTAGCTCAGCTTTGTGTTTGTGTTGGAATTAGGGATGTCAACAATTAATCGACTTACGATTAATTGTCAATCAAGACGTTGGTCGAACAAAATGCATTAATTGTAATTAATTGCTAATCGCAGACACGCGCACCCGCGTGGTCACGAAACAAGGCAACCGCGCTGCGCCAAGCTCGACTCACAGCCAGCCGCAGGCGCCAACGGCACTGCCCGGTGTACGCGCGGGCCTCGGGTGACCTGCGTGAAGTTGGCCCCCCATCAAACGCACACCTACACAAAAACTATATCAAACGTTTGTGCTTCACGTGCAAACCAGCCGCACGAAACCAGCAGCGGCACGTGGTGGTTTAATCCTGGTTTAGTCCAGGTCTAGACCTGGTCCAGGCCCAGTCCAGGTTTAGACCTGGTTTAGACCTGGTTTAGTTCTGGTTTAGACCTGGTTTAGTCCATGTTTAGTCCATGTTTAGTCCTGGTCTAGTCTCTTAGCCAATCAGGATGCAGAACACAATGTTACACTATAAAAAAATGTTACACTATTAACAAAAAAAAAAAAAAAAAAAAAAAATCCGCAAACCGCGATGGAGCGAGGGATTACTGTATTTTGTTATTCAGCATCAATACATTTGTCTGCTTTTTACTAAGGAATAATTAATTGAGTAATATACAATATAATAATACTATGATATATTTATGACTCAGTGTTATGTTACTATAGCTTATATTCTTAAAGACCCTATTGAAACACTAAAATTCAGGTGAAAAACGCCGCTTATCAGTTAATCGTTAATCGATCGATAAGGTCAATCAACTATCAATTAATGAATTAATCGATAATTTGCATCCTTAGTTGGAATTCAACAGACGCTGGAATGGAATGGCTGTAATACATGTAGAGATGCTGATTTCAGAAAAAAATGCAGTGGTATTTTTTTCCAGAGCTGCACTTAATAAGATTCGTACCATTTCTAACCCGTATTATTTCTCTATATTCAGGAGGAGAAGGAGCAGCTGATCGAGTACCGGGGCACAGTGGCCAGTCTGGTGGGACGAGCCAAAACCGTGGTCCAACTCAAACCCCGAAGTGCAGAGACCCCGCTCGGCTCCACCACCCCCATCAGAGCCATATGTGGCTACAGACAGATCGAGGTAAACCACACACATTTACCACACGTTACAATACACAGCATCAACCCTATTCAGAGACTGTATATGTAAGTGGACAGTACATTTGAAGTGAGCAGGAGGTGCTTTCTGTTGAAAACGTCACCCCTGCGTCTGTCGGGCTCCTCATTTTGGTCTTAAAATGTTAACTCGCTCTAGATGATCCTGGTGTTTTTATTTCACTATTTTGTCCGTAAATTCATACCTTTTTCTAATATGGATTTCCAAACTCTGAGCTTCATTTGGCTAGAGTGACGTCACACTCGCTTTGTCCACTTCTTTATACAGTTTATGATCCTGTTATATATGTACCTTCCACTTTACCTCACTGGGCCAAAATCCTCTATAAACCCTGCCCCACGATCACTTTTGAGCTTCCTCTGTATTGATAAAAACTGCCCGTTTCCTATTGTGATGCAGGCTATAAATGCTGTTAGCCATGTTATAATGTTACCTCCTTAAAAACATACCTGAATTTGTGTTTTGTTTCATTCACACATGTTTAAGTAACCCTCTATTATCAGTTTTTCAACATTTCCAAGGCTCAAAATGCTCTGTTCCACCTCGTGATGTCACAAAGCTGCAATTTTTTCAAGTTAACAGCCCTTTTTACCTTTTGTTCAGTAGAAATTGGCAATTCCAGAGCTGAAATGAATGATCTAAATGATTCTAGTGAAGGTTTGTGTAGTTTTAAAACACATTGGAGCACTTTCTGCATTACTACATGACATCACGAGGTGGAACAGTGTGTTATCAGTTATCAGAGAGAAGAACTATGCAGGGTTTTGTGTTAAACATGTGCGAATCAAACTAAATTCTCTTGTATGTGACCACTGTCCTGGCCTGTTCAAAGATTCATATGAAAACACTAAAAAATTGCTTATGAAAGTACATATTTCTATTTATGCCACACTTTTATGCAGGGCTCTCAGTGTGGTCTAAAACCTCATGAATTAAACATCAGGACTGTACTCCACTTTACAGCCAAACCATGCACTCTCCACTGGACCTGCTGCCTTTGTAACTTTAAATCTCTCTCCTTCACCTCCTTCTGTCTATCTCTCCATCCCTCCTCCCCCATCTTGTTTTTGCCTCATCCGTTCACCCGTCTCTTGTTCCCGACACTTTTCCTCTCGTCTGTCGGTCCGGTTGGCAAGACAAACGCTCAGGTATAGCTGCTATAATCTGCCTCTCTCGCCTCACTCACACAGAGTACTGCCCTCTGGTGTTCACAGCTGGTTTCACATGTATTGGTCCATCGTAGGGCTGCATGATATTGGAATAATATTGTCATTTTATTCTGAAATTCACATTATATTACAGGTTTAGTTGGATTTTCCAGATTTGTAAACTGTTAAAGGGGCTGTGCCAGGAATAAATTGTTTTCCCAGTACAGCTGTATTGTAAAAACAGCTTTTAGGGTCAAAATGAGACAGTTGCATACAAATTATAAAGCATTTTATTGTCTACAGACCAGGAATGGAAGCTTTATTTGTCTCTGTAAACAACAAAAAGACTTGGAAATGGACGCTAACATCCCACCTCTCTCTTCAGTGATACAAGAACATGAACAGAGTAGGAAATGCAGATACAATCAACAATAGTCTCAAACATATACAACAAAATAATGGGACAGGTAAACATGAGGCGTCTTTTTGTTTGGTAAACATTACGGGAGGGTGGGGAGAGGACAAGAACAAGAGTGGAAAATAGAGAATAATGATGAACTAACTGAGGCGGAAGACTATGTGTAGGCAGGGCAGAGTGTTTACAGATTACATGTCAGTGTGTCCTAGCCGATTTATTAACAAGGAATGCTGGTGCACTGTTAGCATGCTAGTTGTTGTTAGCATTACCAGCCATTAAAACTCTAACCTCTGAACAGCTTTTAGGGTCAAAATGAGACTGCTGCATACTGTCTCCATCAAATTATAAGGTATTTTTATTGTCTACAGACCAGGAAGTAATGCTGGTGCACTGTTAGCATGCTAGTTGTTGTTAGCATGACCAGCCAGCAAAACTCTAACCTCTGAACAGCTTTTAGGATTAAAATGAGACTGCTGCATACTGTCTCCATCAAATTATAAAGTATTTTTACTGTTTACAGACCAGGAAGTAATGCTGGTGCACTGTTAGCATGCTAGTTGTTGTTAGCATTACCAGCCAGCAAAATTCTAACCTCTGAACAGCTTTTAGGGTCAAAATGAGACTGCTGCATACTCTCTCCATCAAATTATAAAGTATTTTTATTGTCTACAGACCAGGAAGTAATGCTGGTGCACTGTTAGCATGCTAGTTGTTGTTAGCATTACCAGCCAGCAAAACTCTTAACCTCTGAACAGCTTTTAGGGTCAAAATGAGACTGCTGCATACTCTCTCCATCAAATTATAAAGTATTTTTATTGTGTACAGACCAGGAAGTAATGCTGGTGCGCTGTTAGCATGCTAGTTGTTGTTAGCATTACCAGCCAGCAAAACTCTTAACCTCTGAACAGCTTTTAGGGTCAAAATGAGACTGCTGCATACTCTCTCCATCAAATTATAAAGTATTTTTATTGTGTACAGACCAGGAAGTAATGCTGGTGTGCTGTTAGCATGCTAGTTGTTGTTAGCATTACCAGCCAGCAAAACTCTAACATCTGAAAATTCTGAAAAGTCCTTACAAACTTGAATTCACTTTACACCATAAACTATAGGAGCTATTTACGCTTACATGTTTAGTAGGATTTTTTTAAATGTTTTTTTGGTAAACTATTAAAGGAGAATTTTACAAAAAAGTAGAATTTGAAAAAAAATGAGACCACTACATACTGTCTCCATCAAATTATAAAGCATTTTTACTGTCCACGGACCAGGAAGTAATACTAGTGCTCTGTTAGGAAGCTATTTGTTGTTAGAATTACCGTGCCTGCAAAACTCTAACCTCTCAAAGTTTTGGAAGATGAATATGTTTGGATGTTTGTTTGGATATCTAGTTCTGTTGTTTTATGTTTTTAAGATGGTAAATATTAGGTACAGCTCCTTTAACATACAATTTTAGGTTTTCGTTGCAATTTTACTTTCTTCTGTTGTTATGGACTTTCATTTTATCATTTTATGTCACATGTTTTGATTCTAAAAACTCACAATGTCAATTTTGTAAAAAGAAAACCACATCTATAAAGCAAATTGAACCGTTTGAAAACAGTCTGTACACAACGATGGATATAGATTTCAAATATCTCCAAACCAATACATGTCGAAACCAGCAGACGGGGGCAGATAGCGCTGAAGTAATCTGTGTATTCAGTCCATTCAGCCATAGCTTTCCTGCAGCTGTTTTTGTATGTTCCTGTGGTATTTATTGTATTGACGTGTGTGTAGTGAGGGGTGAGAGAGGGCGCGAGTGGGAGGCGTGGTCTAGTACTGCTTTAGGCTTCTATGTGCAGCTAAAATCTCTCACTATATGCATTCCAAAGCCATAAACTTATAACTCTATACGCCCTCCCCTGAGCGAGCTGGTTATGTAATCACGCTTTGTAATTATCCTCGTGTTGGCGCTTATGTGACTTTAAGTGACTGAGAAAACCGCTGCTTTTGCTAAACAAACTTTACTTTATTATACGCAGCAAAGCAGTTCCCCTTTAAGTTTAAGTTGATTAATATTTAAAGGTGCATTCTGTAGCTTTTGTGGTACAAGTCTAGCACCTTGTTGTGTCCATGGAGATATGCTAGGATGATTGCTTTCCCTGGAATATACCACAGTATGGCATTACACTTGCTTATCATTTAATTATAGGCTTGGTGCTTGTCTCCTTGGAAATGGATACATTTAATAGCATACTGTGGAAAATTCTAGACAAAGCAGCAGCATCTCCATGGTGATAGACCCTCCACCCGTAAAGTTACATGGTGCACCTTTAAGTCCTGCTGTAATTTCATAAAATCCATGTACGTTGACATTTTGTGTTGCATTTAATTTGGTTGCTATTGATTTATCTTATTAATTTATCTTTCTTTTTTCTTCTTATTTTTTCATGCATTTTACTCAACTCTCTATCTTACTCCCTTTACCTGAATTCATTATTTTATTTTATTTTATTTTTTTATTTACTGTATTTTATTATATATTTTTTACTTTTTTCTCTCACTTTTTTTATATATATATATTTTTTTTATTTTTATCCTTTTTTATTATCTACCCTAAATTCCTATATTTCACCATTCAATTTAATTAAATTTATTTTTTTTTATTTTACTTTATTCTTTTTTTTACGTTTTTTTTACTTTTTTTGTAATTTTTATACATTTTTTATCCTTTTTTATCATCTTCCCTAAATTTTGACATCTCACCATCCAATTTAATTTAATTTTTTTTACTTTATTTTATTACTGTATATATTTTTAACTTTTTTTTTTTTAAAACTTTTTATTATTTTTATTTTTATCCTTTTTTATTATCTACCCTAAATTCCTACATTTCACCATTGAATTTAATTTAATAATTTAAAAAAAAAAATTTTATAATTTTTATTTATTTTTTATCCTTTTTTATTATCTTCCCTAATTTTTTACATCTCACATCCAATTTAATTTAATTTTTAAAAACATTTTACTTTATTTTATTTTATTTTATTATATATTTTTACTTTTTTTTTTACTTTTTAAAAATAATTTTAATTTTTATCCTTTTTTATTATCTACCCTAAATTTCTACATCTCACCATCTTCTATCCATCTATAACATTCACTGCTTGTTTTTCAATCTAATTTATCCTCATGCTACATCTGGTCTTGCCCCTGTCTCTGCTCCGTCCTCCTTTCCTGTCTCCTCTGTCCTTCTTCCTACTTCCTATGTCCTCCCTCCTCGCTCCTTGCATCCTTCACCTCTCTCAGATCACCATAAACAGCGGCGAGGAGTGTGTCTTGGAGGACAGCTCAAACCGGACCAAATGGAAAGTGATTAGTCCGACAGGAAACGAGGCTATGGTCCCCTCCGTGTGCTTCACCATCCCCCCGCCCAACCAGGACGCAATCGACACTGCTGCCAGGTGAGGTCACCGAGATCACCCGATAGGAGCTAAAATTATACCTGATATTCCCACGTGCCCCGGCTAACAGATGGACTGGATTTTTTTGGCATTAAAATAGTGGAAAAGAGGGTAATGTGTTTTGTGAATCCCACTTCACAAGACAAAGAAATATATTAGATTTAGAAATACTTTATACTATTAGATTTAATTGCACTGCTGCATTTAAAGCTGTATTGTGTAACTTTTCTGGTTGAGGGTCTGGCAAATGCGTTTCTCCAGTAGTATTAAGTATCTTGAAAATCCTACTAACAATTTCAGTAATACTATGTTTTCATATTATTATATCGATATATCGTGATACAGTATCGTTATCATGGGCTTCTGTATTGATTTAGTGCCAGTAGTATTTTTAGTATCTTTTACCAATTTTGTTGCTTATTGAGTGAAAAGAAAGTTGTTTATGAAATACACTTAACATATTCACTGTTTTGATTATTAAAAAAAGATGTGTTTTCTATTAACTTTGCACAAATAGTGGTTTAACAAAGAAATATTGTTGCTAAAATGTATTTGGTTCTTTAATACAACACTATATCACAGAGTATCATGAGCAATATGTCGATGATCACATACTGTATATCTCCACACTGTGATAATATCGTATCCTGAGCCATGTATTGTGTATTGTATCGAATCATGAGGGACTTGTTCACGAGCGAGGGGAGGATGGAGCGTGAGATTGACAGGCGGATCGGTGCAGCGTCGGCAGTGATGCGGGCGCTGTACCGGACCGTTGTGGTGAAGAGGGAGCTGAGCCGAAAGGCAAAGCTCTCGATTTACCGTCAATCTACGTTCCTCCCCTCACCTATGGTCATGAGCTTCGGGCAATGACCGAAAGGACGAGATCGCGGATACAAGTGGCCGAAAGGAGTTTCCTCCGCAGAGTGGCTGGGCGCTCCCTTAGAGATAGGGTGAGGAGCTCAGTCACATGGGAGGGGCTCAGAGTAGAGCCGTTGCTCTTCCACGTCGAGAGAAGCAGCTGAGGTGGCTCGACCATCTGTTCCAGATGCCTCCTGGACGCTTCCCGTGGGAGGGGTTTCGGGCTTGTCCCACCCGGAGGAGCCCCTGGGGAAGACCCAGGACACGCTGGAGGGACTGTGTCTCTCGGCTGGCCTGGGAACACCTTAGGGTCCCCCTAGAGGAGTTCAAGGAAGTGTCCAGGGTGAAGGAAGTCTGGGAGTCCCTGCTTAAACCCGCCCCAGATAAGCGGAAGAAAATGGATGGAACTAGACTAGTCGGACTAAAATGGGCTTAAACCAGGACCAAAACAATGTTTAGTTTAGTTTAGTCTTTATTTGAAAAGGGACAATGTACAGAGACATTAAGCTCAAAAAACAAAGATGATCTGCACCAGATTATAGCTACAGAGCTAGTTTCCATCTGCAGTCCCCATTACATTAAAAATTACAGTAAAAATCTCAATCAACAATAAGAAACATTCACACGGACACATTCTCACACCACACAGGAACACAGATAGACACACTCTCACATAGTCACACACACATGTTCAATGCAAAATACCATACAAAATACCATACAAGGCACACATTTTAAAATAATTACAAGTATTTACAAAATCTTCATCTTTTAAAATTCATACTCATATCAGTCTTTACATAGCCTATTGTATATCAAGTAACAATAGAGATGCTGTTATATAAAAATTAGTGTTGACAGGCTTGATTGTTCTCCAGCCACTTTTTAAGCTCCGTTGAAAAAGTTGTATAGCTTGCCTGACATTTTAATTCATTTGGAAGGTTGTTCCAGTCTTTAATGGCGTTATAGGAGAAGGCTGTTTGTGCAAATGATGTTTTACGCTTTGGGATGGCACACTGCCCCCTGGTGGAGGCACGTGTGGTTCTGGTTGTGACAGTAGAGGTGTAATGAACAAAGTGCTTCAGGGGGGCCGGTGCAGAGTTATTGAGAATTCTATAAACTAGGCGGATTGAGGCAAGTCTCTGAATATTGTCAAAGCTAAGTAGATGATATTTCTGTAAGATATTGCAGTGATGGTGTTGTCTTGGTTTCCTGTCAAGGACTTTTAGGGCTTGTTTGTGCAGAGATTCCAGTGGCTTGAGGGTGGTTTTGGTTGCCTGGGACCAGCTTGTGATGCAGTAATAGAAACGGGACATGATCATTGCATTAAAGAAGGTGTGTGCTGCTTCTTGTGTGAGTGAGTTCCTGATGGATTTAAATGTTTTGATATTGTATTTAAGGCTTTGACACAGTCGTTTGATATGTTTAGTGAAGGTGAGAGTGGGATCTAACGTGACACCGAGGTATTTATACTCTGTCACATTCTGTATAGCTTCACTATTGACTGTAATATTTGGAAAGGATGATTTTTTACACTTATTGGTGAAGTACATTGTGGCCGTTTTCTTTGTATTTAATGTGAGGCATGAGTCACGCAGCCACCTATCTACCTTTTCCATACCTTTTCCAATGTCAAACCCTTGTGTATAATAATAATAATAATATTATATTATATTTATTTATGTATTTATATTTTTTTTATTATCTACAGGGCGGAGCAGCTGTACCAGAAGGTGATGTCTCTTTGGCACCAGCTCCATGTGAATATGAAGAGTGTGGTATCGTGGCATTACCTGCTCAAAGACGTCAGGACGGTCTCAGCCTGGACCCTGGACACTGTCAGTACCACACGCTGTCATTCAAACACGCAGAAAACCATTTTATTTTATGTATTTTGTTATCCTACTTTATCCACTTACTCAAGTTTTCAGCAAGATCTAGATTCAGCCACTTTGAATCATCTTCTTCTTTGAGTCTTTTTTAATGGAGAAATCTACAGCCAGTCATGTGGTTTGGACTGGTAGTAGTTCAGATTTTGGAGGAAGAAATCTGGCATTTTGTGTTTAGTGGCAATGATTAAAAGTATATTGTTAATGTTAAAGATATTGTCCAGACCTAATTTATCTCCCTAGAGCAATCCATAATACCTTGTACCCCACTTAATTTGTAGAAACTATGGTTATGTTAAAACTCCATAGCTATAATCTGGAGTGGAAAAAAAGATGATATGGAAATTAAGTATAGGAAAGGAATAAATCAGCCTTTATTTCTATGTTTCTGTTGTATCTGGTCATTAATCTATTCACACATTTCATATGCAACATTTTGAGGACGATTCAAAAGATAAAATATACAGTTTTAAGTTGTTAATCGCTGTTGACCCCTAATTTTTCGTCATTCTCCCTCCATCTCGTCCAGGTGCGTTGCCAGTCGCCCTCAGAGAGACAGCAGACGTTAGACCAGCTGGAATCTCACTGGTCGGACTTTGTGGGCGACAGTAAAGAGAGCGCTCTGTTCACTGCAGCAGACACGCAGGAGCTGGAGACCGAGGTCCTCCAGGCTCAGCAGCACTGTCAGGACCTGCTGCTCAACATGGAGTCCGGTGAGACACACTTAAAGAGTTAAAATTATTAAATGTACACAATGCAAGTTCACAAGAAAAAGCACGTCAAATTGGAACTAGTCCTTATATGGATATGATCTCCTTATCGAGAGTTGCATCCCCCGCATTACTAGGGCTGGGCGGTATACCACTTCATACCGAATACTGGTGTTTTATTTATTTTTTTTTAATGATATGGATTTTTCATATATCCCACTCCCGGTGAGTGTGTGCGTACAAAACGTCGGGATCAAGAGTGGCGGAACGTGGCGCCGCGGGACATTGTTTGAGAGGGGGACTGTTTTGCAGTGGCGTGAGAGCGGTGGAAGCTCAGTGTGTGTTGAGCGGTGAACAACATGGACGGAGAAAATGTTACAGACACAGAGGAAGTTATACCGAAAAGAGGAGCCGTGTCAGTTGTGCGGAAGTACTTCGGCTTTAAAAAATCCGACGCTGATCGAACAACCGTATTCTGTAAATGTCGTCGGGCTAAAGTTGTAGCCGCGGGAGGCGACACGAGCGATCTGCTTCACCACCTCCGTCACAAACACGTCCTGGAATATGAAGAACGCACGAAACTAAGATCTGCATCCTCTTCCACATCTGCAGGGAACGTTCAAGTCGGGGCCACGACACAAAACGCCACTCAGACGTCACTCAAAGGCGCGTTTGCTAAGGGGACCACCTACGACAAGAAAAGCAAACAGTGGAACGATATTACCAACGCTATTACTGTCCACTTCGCCAAAGACATGATACCACTTAGTACATGAAAAAAAAATACTGTCAAATACCGTGACACCGATATCACTGTATTTTTAAAAATTATATCAGTTTTTGGTCATACCGCCCAGTTCTATGCACTACTGAGCAAAAAGCGAAGAAAACTCTTGATTAAATGTTGTTGTTTTTACCACAAAATGATTCATTATTATCTCTGGTTCAGAGACTACGAAATTATTCATATTTCTATATTTCGGAATTGACATTTTCTAGTCAAAATATGCAAATCTTAAAAAAAATAAACAATTGATTTAGTAGGATGGCGCTGTCATGACGTTCTTCTAACAGATCAACATCAACGTTTCCTTCGTCTGTTGTAAAGATAATCCTGAGTCATAAGCTGAAAAGTTCTTTACTTGTCCATTTGTGAAGAAATAGCCCGTCTCGAGAAAGCACGCATAATTCGGCCTACACATAAAAATCCGCCGTCATATATTATTGATCGCGATCTGTTCTAAAAATGCTCCTTCTTCTCTCGTTCCAGTGGAGAAGGACGAGTCTGTGTCGCGCTCGTATCTGTCTGAGCTGCAGGACGTCACTCTGCGTCTGAACGAAGCAGAGCAGAGGCTGATGAGGAGCATCCAGACCCCTCTGCCCAGCCTGCTGACCACAGACCCCTCAGAGAACACCGTCCAGATCACCGAGCAGGAGGTGAGGCGCCATCTGCAGGCCGCACGCAGCATTACACATTTCTCATTTGTTTACTTTTATAACTTATGTTCTCATATATGATTTACTAGAAGCACTGAACATGACAATATATGCATTTTAATGTGTTTTGTAATTGTATTTAGTTAAATTCATTATTATTCTGAATTATAATGCAGTATAATGGAAGTGTATTTGTTTTTGTGAGCTTTAAGTCATGTTATAATGTTATTTTCTCAAAAGCATATGTGTTTTTGTTCTTTTTTTTCATTTACACATGTTTGAGTAATCCTTTATTACAAGTCTGTTAGTCTATTATTACCTGAAAATGCTCTGTTACACCTTGTGATGTAATGAAGAGGTAATTTTCAAGTTAACAAGCTACCTTTTAACTTTAAATTATCCAAATGATTCTAGTGAAGGTGTAGGCAGTTTAAAAACACAGTGGAGCACCTTCTGTATTACCACATGGCATCACAAGTTGGAGTATTTTCAATTTGAGATTGAACCGAGCCTCAATATGCAGGATTTGAGTGTCAGATAGATCCGAAAATAGCGTAATATTGGCCCTTTAATATTTAACTTTAAAGCCCCAGTGTGTAGGATTCGTGGCGCATAGATGGATGGTGCTATTGCACTTTCTGTTTTAGCTACGGCAGACCTCGAGGGTCACCTGGGCGCGGTCCCGTTTTTTTTTTTTTTCTTCTTTTCTCATGAAAACACACATTCCCGATCATGTACCATGACACTCTACACATCAAATGAAACCTTACAGTCTCCTCTTTTTGACTATGCAATTCATTTCCCTGCACAACAAACACTCCCCGAGCACATGGGGCTTTTATACGGAAAAGCACAAAACGAGGTTAGCTTACCTTAGAATGCTTTGCACAGGTCAAACTCTGTATTTCACCATAAACTTGCTCTCAATTTGTCCGTAAGGATCCACCGAATAAAATCCAGGAAAACAATTTAGTCCAAAACACGTGTTAGATCCATTACAAGTCTGATCCGGCAGCATGCTTGTGTTGTTTACCCAAACCCACAAGCCTTGCCGAAGGTGAAGGCGGAGCCCAAATGTCCTTCTGCGGCTCTCGTATTCAAAATGGCTGCCTCTGCATGGGGAAGATCCCCCTTTTATGTGACTATATCTAAGTCCAAAAGAATACTTTGATTTCATGATGGAAGTGAAAAGGCTTGGAAAACAATGTATTTTTGAATGGGTATCTTCAATTTCAGTAATTAACGGGTTAAAATCTTACACACTGTCCCTTTAAGAGAAGCATTACTTATTACTATCTATCTATTTATCTATCATTTTCAACTTTTAATTTCACCGTATTCCTTCTTTTTCCATCTCCAGAGGTTGCAGCTGGAGTTGGATGAGCTGCGCTGTGGTCTGGGCGATGTCTCTCGGCGCTGTATTCGTTTCTTTGAGGAAAAACCTTCATCCTCGAGTATCCCCGCCCTCCGCTCCGAACTCAACTACGCCATAGAAAAGACAGACAAACTGCACAACCTCTCTACCGTCTTCCTACAAAAGTCAGTCAACGTTATTGAATTGAAAATATAGCTCATATTTATAGCTATATGTTATGTTAAAAAAAGTCTCATTATCCACCTGCTGCAGATTCTATTCAAGGGTTTCAGCTTCCTTCAGTGACATTTTGAGGACTTTTGATTATTTAGAACCTTATATTGCTTTTTAAACTGTTAATTGCTAATCTTACTCTGTAGTCCATGCTGCTTTCAGCACTCTTGCACTTTACAAATTGCACCTTCACTTATTTTTGCACCTTACAGTGCATACTTCACATTTCATTGTTACCTACACCAGCTACCAAGAAGAGTCTACCTCGAACTTTCCTTCTTGTTGGAACCGTATATCTGTATGTCTTATGTCTATTTATAGTTGATGTCTGTATACACATCATGTCCATGAGTGTAGCTGTCTGTGTGTGCGTGTTTTTAGTTTAAATTGCACATTTGGTGTCTGGTGAAACGCAATTTCAGTCCTCTGTGTAATGCCTGTTACATAGTGAATTGACAATAAAGTACACTTTGACTTTGATTTTAGTGTGATGCCAGATTTTTAATGATTCTTGTCAATAAAATGTTTCTTTGTGCATTTTTCCTGTAGACTAAAGACTGTTGACGTTTTAATACGAAGCCTGGATGAAGCAGAGAGCCAGGTCAAAAAATACGAGAGCAGACTGAGCGAAGAAGACATCGTTCCTCCTGATACGAACGCCATTAAAAACCTCAGAGACCAGCTGCAGGTGAGTCATGAACCACACGAAACTCTCAATGCTACACATTACAAAACACTACAATGGTCATACTTAACGAAGGCAGCTTTTTAGTTGTTAAATCCAAAGGGAATCTTGATTTTTGAGCTTTCTACTATGTTACCAGATTTGTCGTTTTGGGTGGTGTGCCGTAATGGGAACTATGGCGATAAACTCCTCTCTAACATCAATGACTCTGCAGACGTGGTTGTCTTTAAGCAGGTTTAATGATGCTTGAAAAGGTGAAACTGTAGAATAAACAAATGTTAAATTACAATATGCTTATTACAAAGTATGCAGTAAACAAGATTATAAGTACAAGGTTGCAAATCCACGCACTGAAGGCTTTCTGATGCCGCGTGGTTCATGTGTTACAATACTAACATTACAGACAAACGTCACAATGCTGGACTTCAAAATAATTAAGACTAAAGTTGTCAAACATGGGTACAAAATACATACCGGCGATGCAACCTCAAAATAAAGAAATTTGTGGAATCAAAACGTGGTGTGTGATGCCATGTCTACTGCTTACATCTGTTACTTACATTCAATAAAGTTCTGTCTGAAAGTGTCCACTAGATGACACCATACACAAGCCAAACTTAAAGCCCCAGTGTGTAGGATTCGTGGCGCATAGGTGGATGGTGCTATTGCACTTTCTGTTTTAGCTATGGCAGACCTCGAGGGTCCCGTTTTTTTTCTTTTTTCTTTTCTCATGAAAACACACATTCCCGATCATGTACCATGACACTCTACACATCAAATTAAACCTTACAATCTCCTCTTTTTGACTATGCAATTCATTTCCCTGCAAAACAATCAGTCCCCGAGCACATGGGGCTTTTATACGGAAAAGCACAAAACAAGGTTAGCTTACCTTAGAATGCTTTCCACAGGTCAAACTCTGTATTTCACCATAAACTTGCTCTCAATTTGTCCGTAAGGATCCAGCGAATAAAATCCAGTAAAACTATTTAGTCCAAAACACGTGTTAGATCCATTATGACGTGTGATCCGGCAGCATGCTTGTGGTGTTTACCCAAAACCACGAGCCTTGCCAAAGGCGAAGGCGGAGCCCAAATGTCCTTCTGCGGCTCTCGTATTCAAAATGGCTGCCTCTGCATGGGGAAGATCCCCCTTTTATGTGACTAGATCTAAGTCCAAAAGAATACTTTGATTTCATGATGGAAGTGAAAAGGCTTGGAAAACAATGTATTTTTGAATGGGTATCTTCAATTTCAGTAATTAACGGGTAAAATCTTACACACTGTCCCTTTAACTAAAGACAGGTGAATAACACTGGTCTACAAGCAAAATGCTTCGGAACAAAAATAGTGAAATTTTTCCTGGTTTAGGTCACTAATAAAGAAAAAGTAAGTCAGAAGTGCTGAGTGGCTGTAGTTTCCAAGATATAGTATTGGGTCAAAATAGGAAATTTATGTAAAATAAGGCAAAAACAGTAGTTTATCAGAAGGTACAGTGTATCTACAAGCAACAGTTCTATCTGAAAGCCTGTCTGCACATTCTAATACATTCATTTTAATGAGTTTAAACATTAAATATTTTTTGATTTCACGTAAGAGAGACGCCTCGAAATTGTGTGCACCTGATGTCTTATGATATTTCTTGTTTATTTCTTGACGGATAAAGAAGTGCAAGTTAAATATTTTCAAAATATAAATATTACTTTTAAGCAAAAATGCCCAAATCTATTGTATAAACAGATGTGATTTTGATGTAAAACAATATCATTAAATATCTTGAATACTGTCAGAGTTAGATCACAGATTCAATACTGCCACAGTATTACTAAAAGAACAACCAGGGACACCAGGTTGAAGTTTTACTTGTCGGCAAGGGGGAACAGAGAGACTGACTGCACCTGAGCCAGTTCACCAATGTCTCCCAACAATGGGACTTGCCGCTTCAGTTTTTATTGGGTTAATCACATGACACACAGATCGCATAAATCATAGGAACATACACAGTTTGTGACTGAAACAAGATATGAGGAATCAGGGGCTTATCTTTCTGGAACACATTTTATCATAAGTGATGATATCATATGTGATATCATACACTCAACAAAAATATAAACGCAACACTTTTGTTTTTACTCCCATTTTTCCTGAGATGGACCCAAAGACCCAAAATTCACTCCAGATACACAACACTACCATTTCTCTCAAACATTGTTCACAAATCTGTCCAAATGTGTGACAGCGAGCACCTCTGCCCCGCCGAGACAATCCACCCCACCTCACAGGTGCGCCACATCAAGATGCCGATCCGACATCATGACCAGTGCACAGATGTGCCCCAGACTGCCCACAATAAAAGGCCACCCCGAAATGTGCATTTTTTTTTTTGCTTTATTGGGGGTCTGGGGACTCAGAACCAGTCAGTATCTGGTGTGACCACCATTTGCCTCATGCAGTGCAACACATCTTCTTCACATAGAGTTTATCAGATTGTCAATTGTGGAATGTTGGTCCACTCCTCTTCAAAGGCTGTTATGAACGAAGAACACAGGTGCATTTTATTGATGGCATTTTGAATGCACAGAGATACCGTGATGAGATCCTGAGGCCCATTGTTGTGCCATACATCCATGAACATCACCTCATGTTTCAGCAAGATAATGCACGGCCCCATGTTGCAAGGATCTGTACACAATTCTTGGAAGCTGAAAATGTCCCAGTTCTTGCATGGCCAGCATACTCACCGGACATGTCACCCATTGAGCATGTTTGGGATGTGCTTGACCGGCGTATACGACAGCGTGTACCAGCTCCCACTAATATCCAGCAACTTCGCACAGCCATTGAAGAGGAGTGGACCAACATTCCACAGGCCACAATTGACAATCTGATCAACTCTATGCGAAGAAGATGTGTTGCACTGCATGAGGCAAATGGTGGTCACACCAGATACTGACTGGTTCTGAGTCCCCAGACCCCCAATAAAGCAAAAAAAAAAAAAATGCACATTTCGGGGTGGCCTTTTATTGTGGGCAGTCTGGGGCGCACCTGTGCACTGGTCATGATGTCGGATCGGCATCTTGATGTGGCGCACCTGTGAGGTGGGGTGGATTGTCTCGGCGGGGCAGAGGTGCTCGCTGTCACACATTTGGACAGATTTGTGAACAATGTTTGAGAGAAATGGTAGTGTTGTGTATCTGGAGTGAATTTTGGATCTTTGGGTCCATCTCAGGAAAAATGGGAGCAAAAACAAAAGTGTTGCGTTTATATTTTTGTTGAGTATAGTACGTGGGTCAGACCAACAGTGGTTTTACAATAATAATAATAATAATTCATTGGATTTATATAGCGCCTTTCATGCCACTCAAAGCGCTTTACAGTTAATTGTTCATTTACTCCACACTTGGTGGTGAGCTACTTTCTGTAGCCACAGCTGCCCTGGGGCAGACTGACGGAAGCGAGGCTGCCAATCAGCGCCATCGGCCCCTCCGACCACCTCCAACACTCATGCACACGCCACTTTCATGCAATATATTTGAACATAATCTTATAATTTCTTTCACAAATACATTAGCTAACCAGCACAGTTATCAATTGATTTTCAGTATTAATGAGATTTAGCCACTTTTATCTCGGGTCCAAAAATTTGTAGACCAGTGATATTTATGTACATTTTAACCCTTTTAAAAACTCTTTATGCATAACAGAACAGGTGAATATAGCATTTTCAAAACAATAATGATGTAAATATGCTATCTCTTAGCAGTTAATACCCCATAGAAGTGAAATACCCCCGCTTCAAAATAAATATGTGAATTCCCTGTGAGTATATAGTAATGGGTGAAGTGAGAAGCATAAGAATATCAAATCAAGGAGGAATCATTATCAACTATTGCATTACCAAGGCATTATTTGAAACTGTTACTAGGTTTTATTTGACTTTTTTCCAAGTTATTCAAGTAATTTAAGGTGCATTGTGTAACTTTTCTGGTGGAGCCTCTGTCAAATGCTTTTCTCCATGGAGATGTTTTTGCTTTGTCTGGAATGTTTCACAGTATGGCATTAAACCTTTCTATCGTGATGAAGACCAACCAGGCCACATTACAGGTCAGATCTGTGGAGAGCTCACAGTCAGAACACCTGTTTTTCTAGGTGTTTTTGAGCAATAAACCACCTGTAATTCCAGGAACGTTCCAGGCAGAGCAATGACATATCCATAGAAACAAGCAGGTGACAGACCTCCAACCAAAAAGTGACATAATGCACCTTTAAACGTCATATTTATTGATGTACATATAAAAGTAAGTTGATATTTCTGTGATATTAAAACCTTTTTTCTGTCCTCTCTGTAGCGGTGGCAGGCTGAAGTCGCAGATCAGGAGGGCATTTTCCATTCTCTTCAGTCCGAGGTGGTCCAAGCCAAAGAGGCAGGTTCTGAGCTCAACAGAATCCACCCAGAACGCAGCCCTGAACTGGACCGGTACCAGGAGAAAGCCCACCAGATGAGTGAGAGGTGGAGCGGAGTCAAGAGGCAGCTCGAGACCAGGTGAGTGCAATGAGAAAAAGGGAATTTAACCGTGAAACAGAGGGGGAAAAATTATGGTTCTAATCTTGGTTTATTTAGACTTGGTCATAATAGGATATGTTTATCTTGGGCTATGTTCAGACTACAGGGCTTAATGCTCAATTCTGATTTTTTTTGTGAAATCTGATTTTTTTGTGAGGTCGTTCACATTTCCTATTAAATGCGACTTGTATGTGATCTGCAGTGTGAACTTTAAACGCCCCAAAAGTGTCCCGCATGCGCCTTGGAGGACACGACGAAGTCACACTCAGCCATAGTGCTCAGTGTTTATGGAAGTCGCCTAAACATGGACACTACCATTGAGCGCCTGGAGATTTTAAAGTTGCTGTCGTACCAGAGCCAGAACATGTACAACTTATTTGTTTTAGGGAGGAGATTAAGAAGGTGAAGGACAAGGTTTTTGGCCTTGGCGTTTTGTGGGTTCCTCTTCAGTAACGCAGCTATACAGCAATTCTATCAGCTGGGCTTGTCTCCTAAAATACGGTCCAGTTCTGTTCAGTTTCCGCCTACTTCACCATAGAATAGTGACGTTTGTTGCTTGCTGATGATGTGTAGGTCAGAGGAATGCGACCTGGCTGTTCAGACTGAAGTCGCATCTCAAAAGATCGGATATGTATCGGATTTAGGACCACATATCCAAGTGGCCTGGGTCACATTTGAAAAAATCAGATCTGTGTGGTTCAGACTGTAATTAGAAGATCAGATACAGGTCGCATCGGGGTGAAAAAAATCTAATTTGGGTCACTTCTAGGGATGGGCATAATTAATCGATTAACCGATAATTGATCATTAAGAATTTCACCGAGCAAGTTCATTTTCGTCGACAAAAAAAACAAAACAAAAAAACAGTCGCCTCAGTTGGCGCGCCTCAGTTGATATATGCGAGCTTCCGTAGGTCAATCGCCAAAACATGAAGAGGTCGCGGCGAAGTGTTGTGTGGGACCACTTTAATTTAGAAAATGACCAAGCGCACTGCAATGCAGCATACAAATATACCTCATCGACAACACAAATGATTTATCATTTGAAGACCGCGCATCCAAGTCTGGTAAAAGAAGGTGGCGGCGGTTCATCATCTCTATCACAGGCTAGCCTGGACTCGGTGCTAGCACGGACCAGGAGGAGCTGCAGTGCTCAGCGAGCAGAGAAGGTCACCGAACTGATAGCGAAGATGATCGAAACAAACATGCTCCCCATCAGTGCCATGGAGGGCAAAGGTTTTCACGACTTAATAAAATATTGCTGCAGATACGGCTGGGTTGTGTGGAGGAGGTAGGACAGAGACAGCGGGCTAGCAGCGGTTAACTTGGATCCCAAAGCGGCTAACTCCGAGCGTGCTAGCAGAGGCTGCAGGATGCGTGTTGCCTCGCTTTAATCCACCTCTACGCATGTTGATTTGCAGATTTACTTTCCCGTGGAGAAGCGCCTGTCCCCACAGCCTCGGCAGACATAGTAAAAGCGGACACACATGAGTGAATGGTTGTTGTCTTTTTAATACAAAATATGTTAACAATTAACCGATTATTACTCATTAATTCTCCCGACGATCGACGAAGAAAACTTCACCGAATGCCCATCCCTAGTCACTTCAGGCTGCAGTCTGAACGTAGTCTTATTTTCTAATTTAAAACAACACTATGTAACTTTATGTCTGGCACGTCACCTGCTTGATTCCATGAAAACAGAATACAGAACATTCTCCATAGACACATTTTCTTTATTTATGCCATTTATGCCAATATCTGATGCATGTTTTTCTTCCTAATAATTGAAAAAATGCTTGTATTTTAATCTATTTTAGCTATTAAAAAAACAAACATAAAATACTATCAAATTTGCTCTATATAGGCTCACTTTCACAGATCTGAAGGTGTTTGGTTTTAGCCTCTCCTGCCATCCCAACGGAAAAGAAGGGGTACAGACTCTCATTGAACTTATCTTCATGAGTACACAGAATCTGCAAATCCTCTGCATCATAGAAACACACTTTTCCTGAGTCAAAATCCAGCTGCAACCTTATTTTTTCTGGACATTTTTCCACTGGTATAAACGTATTACTTTCACCATCAGTGTACCCTCCATCACCGTGCCATAGACCCCAGATCCCATATTCCGGAGTGATGCCTGTTCTTTCCTGTTTTTCTATGGATTTTTTGGCAACTCCGATTACCCAGTGCGGATGGTCCCCTACTTCCACATCCCACTGGTGTATTCCTGATGTTAAGCCATGCGATCCCAAGACAGCGGCCATGTTTGTGATCCTTTCCGGGTTTATTGGGGCTCCCTGGTCAGTGTCCCCCTCTTCCTCCTCTCCTCTATGTCCCACTTCGGTCAGATCCTTGGATAATTGGAGATTTCCATTTGCTGTGTTTGGATCCAAAATGATAGGGGTGTATTGGACTATATTCCTCATCCTCTTCCAGACCCGATAGCCCAGGTTTCCAAAGATCTCTGCCTGGTTTAAGAGTAGTCCCTCTGGTGGTGGCTGTGAGGGAGTGCAGAAGTATTGGCAAGTAGTTAGATTTATTGTGTTACAATGGTTTAATCAATAAATAATAGTATCTCTATGTAGCATTAAGTTACAAAAACTTTAATTAGGTTTTATATTATGGTTCAGGGGTATTGCTATGAAAGACTAATGTAAAAAAATGGGCGGAAAAAAAATAAATACACTTGACTCCTCTCTAATCGCCATCTGCTTGGGTTTTTCTAATGGAGAGGTCTATCAACTAAAGTATTTTTTTTTTTAAATCTTGTCTGATTTGTAGGTTAGAGATTGATTATTTTTCCACAAATTGCATATAAATACTGTATATACATTTGAATTTCCTACAAACGGATCCACTGATTAGTACAACTTGAGTAAGAGAGCTGTGTAACCACATTTTGTGCAGTTTTCTCTTCATATTTAAGTGTTCAAATCACACTTTATGCTTATTCTTTAGGCATCTGGTTGAATATATTACCCTTTCTGGAGGTTTGAAGACTGATATGCTAAGAATAATATCTCGTCAATCTGTAAATATGTCCATGTCTCAGTTACCCATGCTGCGTTTGACATTTCACTTAAAGGGATATGCCACCCCCAGGTCAAATTTGGGCATCTCCCCACAGTCCAGAGACTAAAATAAGTGGTGGAAAGCGTTTTCCTGCTCACCCAGCCATTGTCCGAGTCTGTCGCCACTGACCGCCGCGGTATCTGCAGCTACTCCGCCTTAGACTGGAGTCTAACGTCGCCAGAGAAAGATTTCGGCCAAAAGGAATTAATTTGCTCAATGCGTTTCCCAATTACTTTGTGTGTAGTGCGCATTCATATCGAGTGCAAATAAATGTGCAAATCAACACGGAGAGCTTGCCTTGGTCATTTTGGGTGGGAACTATTTTCCAGTGCGGAAGAATAAAGCCGAATCACGCAGCACGCTGCCAGGGGAATCCCTTTACGCAC
The DNA here is from genome assembly GCA_036785185.1 of Paratrypauchen microcephalus. NCBI lineage: Eukaryota > Metazoa > Chordata > Actinopteri > Gobiiformes > Gobiidae > Paratrypauchen > Paratrypauchen microcephalus. The sequence goes on from JAVJIX010000073.1 coordinate 2,302,052, forward strand.
CAGGAAGGGAGTTCCCCTGTTGCACAGCGTGGTGCGTGATTCGGCTTTATTCTTCCGCACTGGAAAATAGTTCCCACCCAAAATGACCAAGGCAAGCTCTCCGTGTTGATTTGCACATTTATTTGCACTCGATATGAATGCGCACTACACAGAAAGTAATTGGGAAACGCATCGAGCAAATTAATTCCTTTTGGCCGAAATCTTTCTCTGGCGACGTTAGACTCCAGTCTATCCCGGAGGAGCAGCAGATACCGCGGCGGTCAGTGGCGACAGACTCGGACAATGGCTGGGTGAGCAGGAAAACGCTTTCCACCACTTATTTTAGTCTCTGGACTGTGGGGAGATGCCCAAATTTGACCTGGGGGTGGCATATCCCTTTAAGGAGTTGGAATGGACAAAGAATGGACCAAAGTAGTGCAAACATTACATTATTCTGAAGTTGGATTCATTTTCTGTCTATTCCACTCACCTTTCGTTGAGTCTGCTCCATCTTGATCTGCTTTGTCTGTTTGTAATGTGTCAGAAACTGCACCCCTCCTCTCTGCAGTTGCCTCTCTTGCTCCTGTATGCTCTTCCACAATGAAGGCAACTGCCCTCTCACCCTCTCCAGCTCTGGTTCCAGGATCCCAGCTTGTCTCTGCTTCTCCTCTCTCACATGGGACAGCGCCGTCTTATGTTCTTTTACGAGAAACTGCTGCCACCGTTCAAACAGAGCGTTAATGTAGCTCTCGCACTCCTTTTCTTGTTTCTCTGCGTGTAACATTATTTTTTTTATATACTTTCAGTTCTTCTACCACTTCCTCTGCCATTGCCTTCAAATACTTTAGATTTGATTCAGTCTCTTTCTTCAACTCCTCCACTGTTTCCAATGTATGATTTGTATGTTCATTTATCTCACAAATTGGACAAAATACTTGGTTTTCCTCTCTGCAAAACAATGGAGCAACGTCTGGATGTCCAACACACACCGTATTCTCTTGAACTTGAGTCTGCTCCTCACGATATGAAACGCACAAACTTTTCAAACCAAAATTAATGAAAAGATGTTCCTTAGATGATCTCCTCATGCAAATCGGGCAATTCCTGGTTTTCTTCTGCTCCCAGTAGTTCTCCAGACAACTGCAACAAAAATTATGGTGACAACTGAGAGAGACGGGATCCTTGAAAGTTTCCAAACAAATTGTGCAAGTTAAAAATTCTTCCACTGCAGGGGAAGCCATCTTGGTATCAGTACAAGCAAAATCGTAATAAAATATGTATCGCCAATTTTAAAAATAATTTTGAACTCCTTCCACGCTCCTCTGTTCCTTCTCTGATGCTCCTTTGTGGTGGCTGTATATTTTCGTTTTCGCACACACCCAGTTAAGTAAGAGTTAATATTTGACCAATGATTCATTCAAAGCTCTTCATATTTTATGGTTTATTTCTGCGAGCGAAAGAGGGATATCCAGTACAGGGCAAAGTTCAAAATTTGTTAGTATAAAATGAACAGCAAAAAGCCCAACATACAAAACATACACTGGGTGTTTCCCAAATGCCAGGATCCTCGGCTTCTGAACCACTGCAGCAAGCTGGACTCCTCCGTTTATCGTTGGCCACCTCAGATCGCTGGAAATTGCCCACAATGCACTGCAACTTCATTTTTTATAAACTTTATTTAAGCAGTAAAATGCATTTTAATCAAATAAAACTCATTCTACAATAAAAAGAAGTATCTATTTTGCTATTTTAGCCACATTGCTTCAGATCATACTGAAATGAATTAAAATCGGGACAAATGCAACAAAATCTCTTAAAGGAAGAGCTGGGAATACAATTAGCCTCTCATCGTAAAATGTTTCAGCCTTTAGGTAAATTATCAGCCTAAATAACTCGATAACAAACACATTCAGCCTCTATTATTCACATGTTCTAATGCTTATTAACACATAAAAACACCTCTGAACACTTTATATTTGTAGAAGCATTGGTGTTCATTAAAACTTAGTTTTATTGCGTTTTGATTTGGTCACATGACATGGTGCAGGTGCTCCCTCCGGAACCTGGTCCAGGTGCCCTCCCAGGAGCTGTGAGCAGGACACTCGGCTCTGCTTCGGAGGAGCCAACTCTGGAGGAGTAACGTGGTCTTTGGAGGAAGGATCCAGGGAATTGACAAACACCCAAAATTTGATTACTTTGAAATCAATAGAAAGTATCATAATATTTACTTACATTAATATACTGTTAATAAAAGAAACCCTAAGATTTGAATGGCTCAGTAAACCTCAAATTTTCTGTTTTTTCAATTACATTAGTGACACCTTTTGTAACAAGGTGGACTATTCCAAGAAACAAGTTTTAACTGATCACATTGCCCTTCTCCCTCTTTGTTTCTCTTTTGACACAATGATTTTGCTGCTGTTGTTCGCTGTTTGCTGTTGAAATATTCTTCTTTTAATTGCCGAGCTGCTGTGTCCTTTTTGATCCAATCTGTAATTACAGGTAATTGTACTGTTAAATGATAAATTATATAAACACATTTTTCCTTTTTTTATTTCTCTTTTTCAGACAAACGGAGCTGGAGGCGCTGGGCTCGTCCCTTCAGCTGTACAGAGACGGACACTCGGCTTTGATCAAATGGATCGAAGAAACAACAGAAAGACAAGAAAACACCCAACCAGGACAGACGGACAGCAAGGCCCTGTCCGAGCAACTGGCCCAGCAGACGGTGAGGAGATCAAGATATCAGAGACAATATTCTTTCAAACCCTAGACATAAATTAAACGAGCACTGTGTAAGTTTTCTGGTGGAGGGTCTGTCAGCTGCTAGTCCAGGGAGGTGTTACTGCTTTGCTTGGAATGTTCCATAGTATACCTTTAAACTTGTACAAGACTAAGTTAGTTAGTCAGAGGTTACAATAACAATGTGCATTTAGGTATTTTTCTAACAATATAATGCAACATGAAATCAAATAAATGCAAGAAACAAGTGTAAGGTTGTTTTGTTTATTGAATGTCCAAGAGTACAAAGTAGCAGGGATGAAAGACTTCCGCCTTTTAGCGGATCTCCACTTTTTTTTCAGCCGCGTGTTTTGTTTTTGTTTTTTTTCTGTGCAAATGCGTTAGGAAAGATTTTGGGTGTATATATACGTATAGTTGTGTTTATTAGTGTCACCAACCGTCCCTTGAAAAATGGAATTGTCCCGTATTCAGAAACAGAAGTACGCGTCTCGTATTAAAAATGTACCGTGCGAGCCCATGTGACACCGCACATAACGGCGTAAGGTCCTTCGCAACAGCGTATATCACAGCTTTTTTTATGATGGGACACTTTCATAAAAAAGTAGGCAAAGGGTAATACAAGTTCTCTTATTACCCTCCCCTCTCTTATCTTAAGATAAGGGATAATATAAATAAGACTGATCTCATGGAGGTGAACTTTGTCATAAAATACATAATAATAATATAATAAAATAAGTAATAATAGAATAGGTAATAATATAAAAAAAGTAACAAGGAGAGTATTGAAAAACGATATTGCACGTTGGAAAAACGATATTGCACGTTAGGACCGTACAGTGGAGTTTACAGTCTGAACGAGAGGGTATTATGCAAAATCTGACACTTATTTGTTTATAACAATGAATTAACCCCTTTTTTCTCCTTTAGGCATTAGTAGCTGAAATAGAAAAGAATCAGACCAAACTGGACGAGTGCCAAACTCACTCCAAACAGTACTGTACAGCTGTGAAGGTGAGATCATCGTCTTCATCATTGGAAGTTGTCTTGTTTTTATGTTTTTTATGGCCTAACTTAAAAAATATATGTACTTTTTCAGGATTATGAGCTGCAGCTGATGACGTACAGAGCCTTTGTGGAGTCGACTCACAAATCGTCTGTGAAAAGGAGGAGGCTGCACTCTTCTTCTGATGTCATCACTCAGGAGGTGAACCTCACAGTGTTATGTTTATGTGGTGATAATAAACCATAAGGCCGGTAAACACCCATATGATAAGATAAGATAATCCTTTATTTGTCAAACAATGGGGAAATTGCAGTGTCACAATGCAAGTTTCAGAAACAGTAGGAGTAGCATGGCACTTAAGTACAGGTTTTCATTGTTTAAACGGCTATTAGGCTATTTTTTAATCTATGTTATAATGTTTTCTTCACCAAAATTCCTCATTTTAAGCTTGGGAGATGTAGAAAAAACTAAACAAACTAATAATGCAGGATTACTCAAACATGTAAATAAAACAAAATACAGCTTCAGTTATATTTTTCATGAGGTAACGACATTATAACACGAATAAACGCTCACAAGAATCAATTTTGCGTAATATAGGACCTTTAATATTGGTATTCATGGATTTCAGTCTCATTTGCACAGGTAAAAGATGAATTAGTTATGTATTAAACAGTGCCAATTTTTCAAGATCCCATGACATGGTACTTCTTGATGCTTTTATATGGCTCCTTAATGGTTCCCTAATACTGTAAATGAATCCTTCTTCAAAATCAACACTCAGTGCATGAGAAAGAGAGATAAGATGAGAAAGAGTCATAAATGTCACTCTGGAACACTCCATTATGGGCGTTGTTGCTTGAATGCAAATGAGGAGGACAGAGATGGCCTATAGTAGGGGGTGGGGGCGTGGCCAAGCTCTCCGCTTCGCTCTGTGACCCACTTCCGTGTTTTTGCACGGGGGGGGGGATGAGAAGCCTTCCATTGAAAAATAAACACATTTCCACAGAAAATAAAATTAAACCACTGCTGTTTCAGATATCCACAGGCTCAGATAAAGGACTTCCGAGCCTAGAAACACTCGCAAGTTCCTCCAGGCAAATAAAAAAACGTATTTCGCATTGCGTAGCTCCTCCGCAATCCAAACTCTCTGGGCGTGATTTACAGAGACGCTGAGTACAGACAGACGGGGGTGGAACTGCATTTGCATTTCTTTTTTCGATCTGACGTCAATAAGGAGCCTTGTTCAAAATCGCCTGTTTGAGCTCTGATTTTTTCTAATGCAGAAAAGGATCGCAAATGCTCAGTTTAGACATTTCGCAACTTTTAACCATGGGGGGGGCCCCTAAACAGGGTAGGGGAGCTCACATTAACGTTCAAAAACCTCAGAAAGTGAAAATTTCATGCCATGGGACCTTTCACACAAAAACGACAATTTCGACTTGTTAGCTTAACTTAAATACATTAATAAACACAGTAGACCTTCAGCTTTCTGACTTGCACAAATGTTAACTGTGCTTGCATTTTAAACCACAGTAGTTTTCCATAATCGTACTTCTTTTTTCCCCTGTAAATCTTGTGTTTTGATTACTTTGTGTGTTCTTTTGTCTGTAGTTCATGGACTTGCGCACTCGTTACACCGCCCTGGTCACTTTAACCACTCAACACGTGAAGTACATCAGTGACGCCCTCCGGAGGCTGGAGGAAGAAGAGGTGCGAGCTTTGAACTGTTAAAACTGTGTCACTATATTCACTTATTTTGAGGCTAATTCGTGCCGTGATGTGGTATTTGCAGAAAGAGGTGGAGGAGGAGAAGCAGGCCAGAGTGGGACAAGTGTCTGACCTTTTGGGGTGGGTCAAAGGGCTGCAGGGTCGAGCAGGAGGTCCAAACGCAGAGTCCTCTCTCGCTGCTCAGCAGGTATGATGTCGGGAGAAGGTTGTTGATGTTAAACAAATAAATAATTGTTAAGAAATTACACCAGACCCAAGTGAAGAGATGCTTGATTAGAAGAGACGACGCACATATAAAAATATATATTTCAGAATCTAACAGAGGAGAGACACGTCCAACATCAGGGTCCTTGTCAGACTCTGGAGTAACTGGAAAATGCACAGCTCAGTTTCGTGCATTTAAGTTAAACTCAGATATACGTAGGCCCACGTAGAGGTCTGACTATGACTTTCAACTTGCATATTGAACAATAATTCAACTACAAGACTGATTTATAAAGTCATGCTTTCAAAATATCAAGTCTGTTTGATTTATTTTAGGGCTGGGAATATTAACGCGTTAATCGCGATTAGATTAATGTAAGTTATGATCGTGAACAATTTTTTTAATCGCGATCAGAGTTTGCCAGCATTTTCTGCAATTCTACCATCCATATGCAGCTCATTTGGTTGTATTAATTAAACTCATTGTCGGTTAAACGTGCTATTTTGAGTTTGCTAGTATTTTGTTCCTTCTACGCATCCGTAGGCAGCTCGAGCGGGCTTCAATCATTTATTTACAATTTCTCAAAGTAAGCACTATTACTGGTTCATTGTTACTTTTTCCTTTCTCTGCACTTTTTTGAAATAAAAAAAATGGTGAGAAATACTTTGCATTGTGAGTTTAACTTTAGATTCGAACGGTCTTACTGCAAGATATCAATTTTAAACATGCAAAATAAATCACGATTAATCGCGATTAACTATGAAATTTCGGAGATTAGTTGCGATCAAGAAAATTAATCGTTTGACAGCCCTAATTTATTTATAATATCAGGCTACATTTGAGGTTACATTTGAATTGACTTTGCTGTTTTTGTCCTTTTTAGGCCATTGCTGAACAACTCGCCTCTAAAAAGGATGAAGTCGCTGAAGCCATCCGAAGCACAGAAGTCTTCCTCAGGTCGAAACAAGCCAACAAGTATGTTTATCAGACATATCTAATGCATTTTAACATGTGAAAAATACAAATGATTGCTTATCATTATGGTTTTAATGTTGCTGATTGAACATATTACATGTACTGGCCATTTTCATTTGAAGTTAAGAATAAATAAACTTATTCAACTAAACTAAACCATGACTAAAGTAATTCAAATTAGATAGTTAAACTAAACTAGTGTTTAGTTAGTTGTTAAGTGGTCTAAGATACAGGTCTTAGTGTTGTTAGATTGATTTATGGTTCCAATTATTCATTGCCGCTAAGTTACGGAATGTGTCTCTCAAATGTGAAAGACATCTGTCTCAAAAATACTTGTAATCTTCACAAAAAATAATAAATAAATAAATAAATAATAATAATAATAATAATGTATTTATATAGCGCTTTTCAGGACACTCAAAGACGCTGTACAGAAGGTAAAATCAGTAATAAAACAATAAACAATCAGACAAACATTAAACCTTAAGAAACATTAAAAGCAGTTTTAAAAAGGTAAGTCTTGAGCAGTTTTTTAAAGGTGGGGAGGTCAGAGCAGTCACGGATAGGTCGTGGGAGTGAGTTCCAGAGGGTGGGGGCAGTAATGGAGAAAGCTCTGTCACCCCAGGAACTTATTTTCCCTGAGATAAATAAGAGTTGGTGCTTTGATTGTTGATTCCGCAAAAAGGTTTCTCAGTAGTTTTATTTCCTGCTTTTTATGTGTAAGTAGCCACGTGAAGAGACCATGCATCTCTCTGATTGGTTAATCCGCCTGTCAATCACACCCTCTGAACTCGGGGAGACAGAATACACATCCACATCCACTCGTCTTTGAGAAGTTTTGTCAAAGTGTGTAGTTCTGACTAGCCTGTCACATCAAATAAAAGCTAAATAATGATATAAACAAAACTGGACCTGCTGTGAACTCTTCTGAGACATATAGAACAAGTCAAATGCGTAATGCTGTGTCCGATCTCCACCCATTTCTCCTCTACGTCTTTCTAGATTGTCCCCAGTGGAGCGCGCTCAGGTGGAGGCTCAGCTTGAGGATCTGAAGGCCACCTACAACCAGATCTGCACCTCCTCCAACCAACAGCTACAACAACTGGAGCAGCAGCTGGCCAAAGAGGAGGAGAGAAAGGTAAACTGTCCCAAACGAGGTGCTTAACAAAAGACTACGGCATTATGGGTCATTATGAGAAAAGGTCACAGTGAACTTTGGTAAAAATAAAATAAATGCTTGCGAGCTAAAAGCGCAGTGTGTGTGGGCAGCTCCTGTGTCTCCTACAGCATGTTGTTTTTTCCATTTTATCACAGTTTTCATTTGATTTATGTGTTACGAGCACCAACCCTTTTCAGACTGGCGTTCAGTTCATTTTTAGGTAGTAGGAGGAGGTATTATATTATTTATAAAGTAGATATTTTGATTCAACTGATTTTATCCTAATATTTGAGAAAAAATATATAAAAAAGTTATAATTTACACTACTGGTAACATTCTCTCATTCATTCTTTTATTTCTTTTTTTTTTTTTTTTACTATTTTCTATTTTTTAATATACATAAAAACATAAAACATACTTTTAATATATGAAGGAAGATATATGGAATTATTTAGTAAAGGAAAAAAGTTAAATATCTGGACTAAATATACTAAAAATATTTTGAGTTTGATTCATCTTCTTTCATATATTTGATTTCTTCTGTGCGCATATCAAGTGTAGAAAGTAGTAAAAATGTATTTAAAAAAATAAACAGAATTATTTTATATTCATCTTTCATTCATGAAAAAAAAATATGAGAAAAAAACATTGAATGAGAGGATGACTCCAAACCTGTAGCCTGTAGAATAAATACATTTTTGGGACTTCACCAAAACTGCTTATTGTTTTATTTTATTACTTCTAAATTATACTAAAGTAAAATAAAAAAAAAACAAGAATAAAAGGTCCAGTGTGACTTTCCTGGATGCCACTGTCTGAACTGGGTTTTAGCATGGTGTGTCCATTTCACATCCACCCTCTAAAACGACTTGTTTCAGTAATTACCTCATCATCACCACCACTCTTATCATCGTTTCATGACCATCACGATCAAAACTCATCCGCTAAACGCTAACGTGGCTAATACTCGGCCCTCGGAGTGCCACAGTAGAGCAGCGCTACAGTAGACGCGCCAGCAGTTAGTCAAACGCTGTAGTTTCTAGTTGCCATTTTAGTTTTCAACATCTTCTTTACATTTTATTGTTGTGTGTTCTTACATAATGATGCACATTTGCAAGGACAGCACAATGAGTATTTTGTATGTATTTACATTAACAATTATATATTATTTTGTACACATTTTTGCCATTTTCCTGCAAATATATAGTTAATTTTGTTTAATACACTACAGTTTTCTGACTTAAAGTGTCCATATTACGTTATTTTGTGATCTGTGTTGTAATGTTGTTGTTTGCTCATCAAAAACAAACCTTGAGTCGTGTTTGTTTCATTCACAAAACCTGCAGATTTAGGCTGAATTCTTCTCTGGAACGGAAAACACCCTTGTGATGTCGTGTAACACAGAAAGTGCTCCAGCATGTTTTATTTATTTATTTTTTAAATGTTTTTGTTTATTTCATTCATAAAGTATAAAAAGACATCAACAGTGTGATAACAATACAAAAAAAAACTGAATGAAAGGGAGCAGAAAGAAGAGTAATCGCTTTAGAGTAATCGTTTTAAAATTCCATACATCAATAGAATAATTTGGATGATTTCCTGAATTCTGGATTTCCTGGATTTATCAATCTCTTCTGAACTAAAATTAAAACGTAGCTGTTAAAACTACTAACTAATCTTGAAAACTTGCAAAATTTCAACCCAAATATTGCCAGTCAACATGAAAACCACTGCTTCATGACATCACAAGGTAGAACAGATCATTTTGAGCTTTGGAGACGTAAATAGACTAATAATAAATGATTACTTAAACGTGTGAATGAAACAAAAACACAACTCCAGGTCTGTTTTTGAGGAGGTACCAACATTCTAATATAGTTTAAAGCTCAGCAGTCAATTTTGCGTAATATGGAACCTTTATTTGTGCCTTTTTCAACATTCACATTTAATTTCCTTGCATCACATATAAGCCAGTGAAATCTAAAACACTGAAAGTTACCGAGTGTCCGTTAAGTATGCCATTATATACTCGTAAAGGTTTTAGAAAACTTGAATCTTGGTGCACCAACGGCCAGCTATGCAAAACTTCACCATTTGAGCATGTTGTGTCCAGATCACAAAAACTATGTGTGTTATGTGTGTGAAATGTTTGTTTTTTTCTAATGCATTTACTGTGTGTGACACTTTAAACCAGCATTCTGCTTGAAAATCACTAACAGCTGCCAGAAGACGCCATTCTCTGAGCCAGAAGTGGACAGAAAGACTAAAGATACTGGTTTATAGTGCAGTCCATGACCAAGTATTGACAAACATGAGTAAAAATGTATATTTATTTAGTTTAGTTAGTTGAAAATAGGTTTAAGATAGGGTTGGTAGAGTGGAGCGTGGCTTGCCCAGTGCTAACAACCAGCTTCTCACCTGTCGCTCGAGCCCAAATGTGTGTTGGAAACAGTCCTGTACGGTAAGTGCTGCTTGCTTTCTAAGTTTTTGTTTTGTTTTTTCTACAATTTTAGAGCTATTCTTTACTTTTTTGGCTTTTTGTGTTTTTCAGTTTTATAAGTGCATCTAAAAACTGAGAAGGTTTTTATGGTTATTGCATTAAATTGTGGCAATATCCCTCTTTTTAGATACACTTTATTATTGTGTGTGCTTTTACGGCTTTGTTGCATGCTTATATTTGTTGCGGTAAGTACTGTAGAGTCTAAATGTACTTTTAGATTTAACATTTGAGTTTGTAATTTCATATAATAATGAAAATATGAATGAAATGTTTTTTATTTGACATAAAATCAAAGACAATTTTATGTTTGGGATATCGTGTAATTTTGCATGTGATTCTGTTAGATACTTTAGGACAATTAAAGCATTTTTCCAACTGAAATGTGTGCTGGGCAAATTTAAAATAAGAGAACCTTTATTTGCACCACAATGGCACCCATAGCGTTCAGCTCCAGGAAAATGAAGCTCATTGAGGCTTGCCGTTATGGGGTGAATTTGGAGCAAAGTTCCATATTAGTTATAAGAATTTATTTATGGACAAAATTGTGAAATAAAAACAACGGGACAACAGTAGTAGTAGTGGGTTAATATGAACATAGACTCACTGTTACAGAGAGGGGTGACATTTTTTTTTACGTAAAATCAATTGGAGCCAGAGTTGATGGAACCTGAAGTGAACCCATGCTCACTTTCTAACATGGCAGCTAGCGGGTTAGCTATGTCCATTTATATAAACAGTCTATGATCTATGCCAGGGGTCGGCAACCCGTGGCTCTGGAGCCACATGCGGCTCTTTGATCTCTCTGATGCGGCTCAGTACAGCGGTCCCTCGTTTATCACGGGGGTTACGTTCTAAAAATAACCCACGATAAGCAAAATCCGCAAAGTCGTCAGGTTTATATTTTACAATTATTCTCCATGTTTTAAGGCTGTAAACGCCTCACCACACACATTCTACACTTTTCTCAGACTGGAATTAACGTTTTCTCACATTTCTCTCTTGGTTTAAACCAGTGCTTCTCAAATAGTGGGGCGGGCCCCCCTGGGGGGGCGTGGCGTGATGCCAGGGGGGGCGCGTATGACCCTGGGAAACATGTTTTTTTGCTGTACTGTACTAGAACTAAGTGTAATTGCACATCAACAACAGTAGTTGGCGGTGGCGTTCTCACATGCGATTTACGCACAGTCTCACCATTAACAGAACATCCTCTGTCACAGAAAAAACACGTATATTCCACTGAGTCGTGTCCTTTAGTCCGACAGAAGCTGACGCATCAGTGGCACAAGGAGAGAGCGTTTTTTTTTTTCAGTGCTTTTAGCTTATGCAAATGAGGTGGTTTTAAGTTTCATTTCTGTAAAACGTAAACAAATGTGCGCAAAGCTGCATTAAAAACACATTAATATTTGAGTCCTCAGTGCAGTCTTTATTGTAAGTTTCTTTCTTTTTTTTGTTTATAATGTTAATAAAAGGATACAATGGTGTTCTCATAACAATTTTCTAGACAAATAATACTATTTATAGTCGCGCGCAGGAAGGGGGGCGTGAAATTTTTTCTTCTTCCTAGGGGGGGCGTCACAGAAAATAATTGAGAAGCACTGGTTTAAACACTGAAACCTTCGTAGATTTTCAACAAAAAGGCACAGTATTATAGAACGAAACCAAAGTGTATTTTGTGTGTATTTCACAGTTCTTATGACCGAGCCTCTTCGTCCTGGTGCCGCTTCGCTGTCACGAGTTTTGTCGGGGAGAAAACTTGCAAATGTACAGCACTTCAGAGTCACACTGCGATCGAACATTTATATAAATCTGGCAAACTGAACGCATTCTGTACAGGAGACAGAATGACTGACGAATCAGCAAAGGTCTACAGTCCCTTAGCCAATCAGGACGCAGAAATGCACGTAGATACACTATTTTAAAAAATTGGAATAAAAAAATCTGCGAAACAGTGAGGCCACGAAAAAAAAAAAAGCTGTTATTTCATTTTAAATTTCAAAAGGGTTTTGTGGCTCCCAGTGTTTTCTTTACTGTGTGAAACGGGTCCAAATGGTTCTTTGAGTGGTAAAGGTTGCCGACCCCTGATCTGTAATGTTACTGTTATAAAAAGTTTGGCAATTCCAAAGTATCTTATGAATCACATAATACTGGACTATCCCTTTAATTTTGGCTGTGGGTTTCCTTTCTTTTCTTTTTTATTTAGATCGTGGTGTTTTATCTTTTAGTTTTATTTCACATTTATAACATCTGATTAACTCTACAAATCAATTTTAAGGAGTATGCTAACTTACATTTGACTTTTTCTTTCTCCTAGACTCATCCTGTCATTGCTGGAGTGATTGACCTGGGGACCGTGGAGACTTTCCCTGTATTTCAAGCAGCCCAACGTGGACTCATTGACCAGGACACGTGCTTGGTTCTCCTGGAGGCACAGCTAGTTTGGGGAGGCCTTCTCCAACCTCAATCCACTTTCCCAATTTCACTGGAGCAGGGAGAAGATACTGGACTTGTAAACAGACACACGCAACAGTGCCTTTCTGAAGTCAGTGGCGCACTCTGTCTTATAGGAAAGAACGTGCAACCAGATGTTAACTCAGTTGTTAATGCAGTTGAGAATTCCTTAATCAGAGAGGAGCTTGGTCTTCACGTACTAGCGCTGCAGTTGAATTCTGGTGGCCTTATAGATTCAAATGAGACTAGGATAAGTATTGAGCAAGCAGAAGACATGGAAATCTTAACTCCAAATCTTGCTAGAAAATTACACTCAATGTCAAACGCAAAAGAGCTAATTGACCCAAATACCGCTGAGAAATTAAGTCTATCAGATCTCCAACAACGCTGCATTATTGACGAAGATTCTGGATTTTTATTGCTTCCGGTCAAACAGCAAGCAGGTGGTACTGTTTGCTTGCGTTCTGGAAGAAAAGTAGGAATTTTCAGAGCCATCCAAGAAGGACTGATTGACCGAAACGTCACTATCCGTCTTCTAGAGGCACAGCTGTTTGCAGGAGGTATTGCTGATCCACGCTCTGGCCATAGACTCACCATTGATGAAGCTGTACGTCACGGGCTAATGGACCAGGACCTAGCTTGCACCATGTTAGCGAGACAGCTCCAATATGGTGGCATCCTCGACCCGTTCTGCGATGGGGAACGCTTGGATTTGGAAGAAAGCATTCGTAGGGACTTGCTTTCTCCTCGTCTTGCTTTATTGGTCCTTGAGTCGCTTTGGTCTTATATGGGAATGCTATGGCCAAAATCTGGTGAAATCCTACCCATAGCTGAAGCTTTACAACAAGGCATAATATCAGGGGAACTAGCTAAAAACATGCTAAGACAGAGACATGTTATAGGAGCCCTGTACAACCCTGAAACATTGCAAGTGCTGCCTTTCAATAATACAGCTAAGGAAACTCTTGGTCCAAACATTGTCAGTATACTTCAAGATACACAGATTCCAGACATTATTCCCAACTCAAACCAGTTTCTTTCTCCGAACCGTTTGAGCTGGACTTCTACGAGTTCCTGTTCACCTCCATCTTCTCCGTTGGGGCCATCTTTCCCCAGTCCACCTGTATGGGACATCCAATCTGTAAATTCCCAAGACCCGGAAGAGGAAGCTAAGCAAAAACTCCTATTTCACATAATGACTCACAGCTACATGGATGCACACACAGGGAGACGGTTGGTTTTGCTGGATTCAGAGATACTGGAGTTAGTTGCAGCTTTTGACCAGTTTTCTGAAGATGAAAATCAGCTTGTAAGAACTGAAACTGTTGTAGATGTTCCAAGTCAAGGAATTGTGGAAGAAAATGAATCTAAAATTGTTGAAATGAATGAAGCTATTCAGAAACAAGCAAAATTGGAAGTTATCAGACAATCAGGTGAGACTGTGAGACTACAAGAAATACAAAATGATAAAGAAGCGAAAATAAAAGCTGTAAGTCAATTGGATGAAAATATAGATGATAAGGATAAGAACCTCAAAAATGAAACTGAGGAAACTGTACATTTTGAAGATTTTCTCACATTGGCTAATACAGAAATCTCCAAGGCTAAAACTATAACAGATCCTGCCACTACTGTAACATCAGAGACAGAGAAAGCTGTTTTGTCCAAAGTAGAAAGTAAAAAAGCTCTTGAACCTGCTCAAATGGACAACGCTGAGCCGCAATTGTCTGCTGTCTTCGGGCAAGAAGATAGCTTGAAGCCCACAGAGGAGACTGAGGAGGAGATGGAAATTTCACAGTTGGTTGCAGAGCTTAAACATGGAGGTCTGAAGACTCCAGAAGGGGACAGACTACTCCCAGATGAGGCTGTAGCTCAGGGCACCCTACCCGGCCATACTGCAGTCAAGCTAATGTCCCAAGCTGGTTTATTTGGAGGTTTTGTTGATGCTAGCACTGGAGATTCATTGAATTTGGATGATTTGTTGCAAGATGGTCTAGAAGGTGAAGATCTCATGTGGAGTATACTAAAATCAGACAAAACTCTTGCTGGGGTTATAGATGCGGAAAAGGGTAAGATTTTGGCAGTGACAGAAGCAGCTAAAGAAGGGTTGATTGATACAAATACTTGCAATAGACTTTTGGAAGCTCAAGTTGTGTCTGGGGGGATTGTAGACCTCCACCGTAACAAGAAAATATCAGTTACCCTAGCAACCAATATGGGACTAATTGATGAGGAGCAAAGAGAGCCATTAATTGCTTTGGAGAAGGCTTATAAAGGCAAAAATACTGACCCTGAAACTGCTATGACTAAAGCTTCATTACAGCTACAGATTGAAGGAATAATTGACCCTGAGTCGAAATGTCCTTTACCATTGGAAAGAGCATTGCAAAAAGGGCTCATCAAACAGGAAGATGCTTATAAGGTTTTGGCTAAGCAGGTTGCAGAAGGTGGGATAATCCATCATGAATCTGGCCTGAGGTTGCCTGTTTCGGATGCAGTTGATCGAGGGCTTGTGGATCGATCTCTGGCCCCAGGACTAGAGGAGCTGGAGTGGGTCTACCAAGGCAAAACAAACCAGTCATCAAACCAAGAAGCTGTAGTTTTGCAAGCATCGACGGGCACCATTTTGGATCCAAGTACAGGACAAAAGCTGTCTTTGACCGAGTCAGTTTCTAAAGGTCTGATAAATGAAGTAACTGCCAACAATGCCATGACATCTCCTGCTGTAACACAAGGACTTATTGACCCACAAACCGCTTGCGTTGTACCTTACTCTGATCTTGCAAATCAGGGTAAGATAGATATCGAAACTGGAAAGCGCTTCCTAGAAATTAAGCCATTTAGAGGTATTCAAGATGAGAAAACTGGTGTAATTATGACACTTCCCCAAGCTATTGCATCTAAAAAGGTTGACCCCATCCCTGCTATGAGAATTCTGCAAAGCCAAGCAGACAGTGGAGGCATTATCGACATCACAACTGGAGATAGAGTTAGCTTCATTGAAGCAATTGACAAAGGTTTAGTGGAAGAAGATATGGCAAAAACAATAGCTACCAATCAATTAAAGAAAGAGAGGTTAGTTGATCCTGCTACTGGACAGAAAGTGGTTAACCTTAGTGATGCTATTGCTAAGGGACTCTTACCCAAAGAAATTACTCAAGATGATATTGAAGAGCTACCATCTACAGAAAGAGAAAGCTTGGGTGACAGTTCAACTCCTATTGCTTCTTCTGGTAGTGAACACAGCCCTGCAATTACACTGTCAATATGCAGTGCAGACAGCATGGAAACCTGGTCGGACTCAAATACTGACTCAAAATCCTCGCTTTATGAGAAAGGTTTGGTAGTTGGGCAAGAGAAGAAAATATCAACTGGATCGGAACAATCCGCAGAAGAAATTGTGCAAGTAGAGCCTGATAAATCACTGGACATCCTCTCAAAGTTTGCTGCAAATGTTGAGAAAAAGATCCAAAAGGCTATTGAGGAAATTGTTCCACAGACAGATGATGCAACTGTAGATGCAAAAGCTATAGCAACAGCACCTACTTTTAGAATTGATAATAAAGAAACTGACATTGGAGAAAATTTGCATGATAGTGTAGCAACTGAAGAAACCATGGACGATTCACAAGAAGAAATTGTCTACAAAGAGTATGATGAGTCTGAAGAGTCTGACGAATGTGATACACTGCTAACAATGGAACGCCCAGTTGAGCTTAATATGGAATCCGTTCGAGTAGAGAAGGAGGATGAAATGGGTGAAGATGGTATTAAAACTGTTAGTCAAATTCCAGTTGTTGCAAAACTTGAAAAAGATGCTGCGTTTGAGAAAGAAGCTGAAGAAATTGGCTCTCTACAAATTAAAGGCCAAATTTATCCCAAAATGTCAGCACCCACAAGCTCTGATGTAGCTGAGAAATCAATAAAAGATGACAGTGCTGTTTTAAGACCAGATAAAGAAAGCGCTGATGGACTTGTACAAAGTGTTCAAACTACTGATCAAGTTTTACCAATGTCCTCCTCTGAAGATATGGACACAATGAAGACAATTGTGGCAGGCATAATCAATGTTTCAAAACAAGCTAAAGATGCCAAACAAAAAACAGAACTCAAGAAAGATGTGGTTGAGAATAAGCCAGAAAGCAGTGTTGTCAAACCTTTAGAAACTCTACACAGGACTGAAATTGTGGAGAAGATGCAGCCCTTGTCGTATAAAGATAATGATATTACTTCAAACACATTGGAAATGGCATCTGTAGACCACAAGGACATTTCAGAACCAGCAAAGGAATGTGTTGAAGAGATTACTGATACTAAAACTGCGAAGGACACTATGACTACCAAAGAAAAAGAAGCTTCACCGATACAAACAGAGAAACCTCATGATCGTGTGTCTACTTTATCCAGTGATGGAAAGAACATTGTTGTGGAAGAGAGAGAAACTCCAACTAAAAATGAGGAGATGCAGACAACAACAGATATTCAGGTTGAAAATAAAGGCGAGATCAAAATATCAAAACCTGTTGAAACTCCTGACAAAGTTAGTCCTCAAAGTAGGAAAGATATTACTAACGGTGAGATGGACGCTATGACTACCAAAAAAGAAGTTTCAGCAACACAAGCGGAGAAATACCCTGACACTGTGGCTCATATATCTGAAGATGAAGTAAAGATGGCTATTGAAGAGAGGAAAACGCCAACTAAGAGTGAGGAGATGCATTCTGGGGCTAAAACCAATGATGAGGTTGAAAATAAAGGAGAGATCGAAATGACAAAACCTGTAGAAATTCTGGAAACGGCAAGTCCTGTCTTGGAGGCGACTGATCGGATCGCGAAGAGTAAAGATATTGGCACAAAGGGGTTGAAAACTGACAAAAACATTTCAAAAGTAGTGAAGGAAACTAAAGAGGCAAAACATGCTGAAGCTGAAAGTGTTATTGGTGAAGATAGAGATGTCAAGGCAAAGAAAACTAAAGAAAAAATCACAGCTGAAATCAAGCCTGACCAGAAAATTACTGCTACTTCTACCACTGCTACTACTACTTCTCAATCAGTGGAAAATGGATCTGTAGTTGCAAAACCAGTTAAAGAAATGACAAAGAAAAATGGACAAGCAAAAGCAGTTAAAAAGATGAAACAAGGAGAAGTAAAACCTACACAAACTGATATGAATCCCTCTGAAACAGTACAAAATATACCTGCTACAGAAACCAAAACTGTTTTGAAACTGGAAGAAGAAAGTAAAGAGAAAATCGAAGGTATTGTCGTTTCAACCGATAAGGACGAAAATGTCATCATAGCTGTGCCATCTTTGCAAACTCCAACCAAAATGTCCTCTGAAGTTGACTTGTCTAAACAAGTTACGGCGGCTCCATCTAAAGAAATGGACGGCAAAAGTAAGAAGAAGCGAAGACACAAGAAGGCCAGAGGTAATGGGGCAGATGGTTCAGAGGAGCAACCTGCCAAATCTGCGGAAGTTAAATTTGACACAAAAACTGAAAAATGCCCTGAAATTTTGCATTCAGATACTATTGTCCCATCTGTAAGTGAATTTGAGAAAACCAAAATTAAAGACGAAATATCTTCTTCAGATGAGGTTCAAATGGTTGAAAAGGACACTGCAATGGTCAAAGAATCCACAGTTTTACAATCTGGGAAAGAGCCAGAAGCAAAACTAGTGAATGGAAGAAAGAAGGCGAAGAAAGTTGAGAAGATTGGTGTAAATGACGAGTCTAAAGATATAATACAACTCCAAGAAGATAAGATTAAGAAAGAGGAAGGGATGTTACCTCAAAAATCAACTTTGCCAGACAACGAAAAAGCAGCGTTGGTGTTGAAGGCCAAAGAGAGCATTTTGAAAAAGGTTTTTGAGAAAGGAGTGAGTGAGAAACAAGCTGCGGAAGAATTGCAAGCCTTACGAAAAGAGGTGGGAATGAAAGATGGACATGGTAAAATAGTTAAGCCAATGGAGGAGACTGTGGGATTCGACCAGATACAAAAAGATGAGAATGAGCGAGAAAATGGACAGTTAACAACACAGAAGGTGGCACAAGGTGGCGATGTACAAGGAAGTAATGGTCAAATGGATAAAATGGCTAAACCCAAAGAAGTGGATTCAAATAAGGTTGAAAATGTCTCTCAGGCGCCATTAAAAGATGTATCTGAAATTCAACAAATCAAAGAAACCCAGCCCAAGAAACAACATAAGAAGCATAAAAAGGCTAAAACTCAAATTGACAGCACTGTTATCAATGCAGAGAAGCCACAACAGGAAAATGTGAAAATAATTTCTGAAGATACCACTTTAAAGTCAACACTGCAAGATATTGTTGACAATGAAAATGTAACTAGTACTTTGTCAGAAAGTAAAATTGAAGACTTAACAGTTTCAAATTCAACCCAAGCAGAGGATCATAGTACTGGGTTAACAAAAGCCTCACCAGAACTGTCACCTGACCTCTTAAACATTAGAGATTTTGGCCAGACTGATCCTGATAGAACCGAGTCAAACATCGAAATCCAATCTGTAACTGAACCAAAAGAAGTGGAGAAAATTGCAGACACAGATGAAAAGATGGATAGATCTGAAACAGCAAATCTACCAGAAATTAAGGTTATTGAAGAACAACAAGTGGATACACCAGAGGTTTTGGAAATTATCGCAACAGAATTACCTGAAAATGGCAAATCTGATGATGAAACCCAGCAGATTAAAATAACAGAAGGTGCCATTTTGAAAAAACAAGCTACAACTTCTAAAACTGGCACGGTAAGTTAAGCACGTTGAGTAAGTTAAAGAGCTATTATGTAATTTTGAGATCGATATTACTGTGGCGTTGTTTTGTATTGCGATTTGCAGTCCTCACTGAAGAAGCAGGAGTGTCTGGAGCTGGATCAGCAGATTGTGGCCCTGGTCTCGATGGTCAGACATATTGAAGTCCAACTGAAACAACAGAAGCAGCAGTCTGTGGGACGTAGCCTCATAGCCCTGGGTGACATCATAAGACAAACAGAGGTGAGTGATAAGGTTTTTTTTTTTTTATAATGATAAAATAATAATAATAAATACTGTAGATAAATTAAAAAAAATAGATTTCCACCATTTTGACCTAAAAAGCTATTTAGTACTGTTGTAATTTATATATTTTTTATGCTATACTTTGAAAATTATTGATCAGTCTTTTGGTCAGGTATTAACATGTCTGCACAAAAGAATTACCGTATTGGCCCGAATATAAGACGACCCTGATTATAAGACGACCCCCTCTTTTTCAAGACTAAAGTTTTTGAACACCAAATTTAATTTTTATGCAGAAAATAATTACAGTACATCTGAAACAAATGATTAAAACAATATATTCGAGAGAAAAAGCCTGTTATTTTGCCTCATTCAAATCATGCAAAAACTGTCTATCACATCTTAATATCTGAACATTTAAATATGTAAACTAAAGTGCAATCACATTTGTAAATGAATGGCTTCTGGTTTTTGAAATGTAAATAAACCAATCTACTGTGATAAAACAACAAAATTGCAATAACTGCATTAACCATCAAAGTGAAGTCTAACTGTAACTGTAGTCTTGAAACAAATCTGAATAAGGAAAAACATTGCAATAAAATAATGCAAACTGGTTTAAACTTGAGAGTAGCTGAGATCTGTCATGTCAGAACATTACTCCTCACAAACATCCTCTGCCTCGCTGTGCTCAGTGTCACTGTCCTCACTCCCATCCTCTGGCTCCGCTGGGGAGTTCAGTTCAGCATTCGCTTTAAAGATATCTGGCACCATCTAGCGTTGTGAATGGGTATAATGTCTAGACCGCGAATGTAAGATGACCCCCGCTTTTTCAGTCTTATTTCAATGCAAAAAACATCATCTTATATTCGGGCCAATACGGTATTTACATTTTTCACTGTACAGTTTATTAACATAAAAATATCACTTCTCATAAAAATCTTAGCATTTATTCCCACCTTGATTATCTGATTAGGCTCTAAATATATTGGATCTCTTTTGTTTTTGTTTTCTAATCTTCAGACATTGGACCTTGAACTGCGAGATTTGGAACCTCAAATCCACAAACAGCTCCAGGCCTCAGAACGCTTCCTGAACCCCAAACCAGAGGACCTGCCTCCTCAGCTCCTATTGGCTCTGGAGAAAGATGGGCGGAGCCTATCCCGAGGATACGAGGCGGCCAAGAGTCTGTCCAAAGAGATACTGAAGAGTCTGGAGGAACAGAGAGACTCACACAAGGTTACTGCTACTACTACTATTACTTATACAATTTTTTTTTTTTATCAAAACTTTATTTAACCAGGGAAATCCCATTGAGATTTTTATCTTTTATTATTACAAGGTACATATTTTAACATCACAATAACATTCGGAGCCCTGGCCAAGAGGCAGCAAATAAGACAATTACAACACAATTAAAATGACATACAAATTAGTTAAAACAGGTACAATTTAAGGAGGCTGTCTCAAGTGCTCTCAGTCTGGAGAGCACTTGAGTTAATTTCCAGTCCTTTTGCAGCTTGTTCCATGTTGAGGGGGCAAAGAAGACAAAAGCCCTTTGTCCCAACTCTGTGCGAACAAACGGAACAGAGAGCAACAACTGATCATTTGAACACAAACCATAAGAATCAACACTTGTCTGTGTGATTAAAGCCACAGTGTGTAGGATTCGTGGCGCATAGGTGGATGGTGCTATTGCACTTTCGGTTTTAGCTACGGCAGACCTCAAGGTTTTTTTTTTCTTTTTCTTTTCTCATGAAAACACACATTCCCGATCATGTACCATGACACTCTACACCTACACATCAAATGAAACCTTACAGTCTCCTCTTTTTGACTATGCAATTCATTTTCCTGCACAACAATCACTCCCCGAGCACATGGGGCTTTTATACAGAAAAGCACAAAACGAGGTTAGCTTACCTTAGAATGCTTTCCACAGGTCAAACTATGTATTTCACCATAAACTTGCTCTCAATTTGTCCGTAAGGATCCAGCGAAAAAAATCCAGTAAAACAATTTAGTCCAAAACACGTGTTAGATCCATTACGAGTCTGATCCGGCAGCATGCTTGTGTTGTTTACCCAAAACCACGAGCCTTGCCGAAGGCGAAGGCGGAGCCCAAACGTCCTTCTGCGGCTCTCGTATTCAAAATGGCTGCCTCTGCATGGGGAAGATCCCCCTTTTATGTGACTATATCTAAGTCCAAAAGAATACTTTGATTTCATGATGGAAGTGAAAAGGCTTGGAAAACAATGTATTTTTGAATGGGTATCTTCAATTTCAGTAATTAACGGGTAAAAATCTTACACACTGTCCCTTTAAGTTACAAATGTAGCAGGGCAGTAGTCCAAGCATGGCCTTGTAGATAAAAGTGTACTAGTATTACTACAACGACTACTACTGTGATATTGGGAGATAGTGATAGTTGTTGATGTTAAATAAATGAACAGTTGTTAGGATATGACACCAAACCAGGTGAATAGATGCTTGATTAGAAGTTTACTGATCAGGATGCTCCACTTTACTTGACACATGAAACGACACGCATATGTTTACACTAATGAGAGTAACAGACGTGCTTATATGAATACAGGGGGTCCTCGGGTTACGACGTTGATCCGTTCTTAAGACGCGTCGTAACCCGAATTTCGTCGTAAGTCGGATTTTGCCTTTGATCTTCCAACCAAAGCACCAATAACCTTTCCATCTCAATAATTAGACCACTACACTGCTTGGTTATCACTATCGCTTTCATAGGAGCAGATCAGAGCCCACATCAGGTACTTCCGCCCACATTGGGCACGCACACGAGGCCGTCTTCTCCGCCCTACAACCACAACAGAGCGTATTCTTCCGCCGTGCGCCGCACGCCGTTCGCGTTTGTTTACATCTCTTACCACGCTAAACCGCGTAAGACGGAATGACGCGTAATATATATATATTTGTTTAATGGGGGCGCGTTCGTAACCACGAAACGTCGTAAACCGAGACCGTCGTAACCCGAGGACCCCCTGCATAGGAGTTCAGAGTACAGCAGATAGATTTAAGAATGTAACAGAAGAGAGACATGTCCATCATCGGGGTCCTTGTCAGTCAACTGCACGGCTCAGTTACGTCTGTTTAAGTTAAACTCAGATATAGGCCCACACAGCAAGGTTATAATAGTTTTGGATTTTTCATTATAGTTTAGTTTTATTTAGTTTTGACTTTTTTACCTTCTAATTCAGTTAGTTTTAATTAGTTTTTCGACTGGCTCTGATAGTTTTAGTTTTTTCTAACTGCTCAGTTTTCATTTAGTTTTTGGGGTATACTTTGGGTTATTTGTCAAGTGCAGGATTCAAAAAGAAAGTATTGTGTTATCAAACTTACAACAAACAAATACAATTTTAGTTACCAAAACATTTATTCAGGTTTACCCCCACAACAACCAAAGCAGTCCACAAGCTGCAGCCTTCCAAACTTCCAAATTTACCAACTCCAAAAAAGGTTTGTAAATAAATTGACAAAGATGAAAACGAAGAGCGATTTATCTATAATTTCAGTTTTTTTTATTTAGTTTTGTAAACACACAATACAGTTTCAGTTAGTTATCTTTTGTTTTTTGTTTTAATTCTTTGTAATTTTTATTTATTTCAGTAACAAAAATATTTTTTTCAATTTTAGTTTTCATTTTTCCGTTCGTTTTCATTAACTATAATAACCCTGCCACACAGAGGGCTGACTGTGACTTTCAACAAACATAAAAAGCAACAATTCAGCTACAAGACTGATTTATAACATAATGCGTTCATATTACTACTACTACTACTACTACTCCTACTACTAAAGGAAATTACTGGGTCAAGCATTTTAGAGGTAATTTTGAACTGACCCAACACACTTTTATGACAGACTAGTTAAATGTTAAAATAGTCTCAAAACCTAATGAAATATTTATTTATAGTTTACACCTTACTCCTGGCTTTATTTTATTGTATAATTATTTGATCTTTATTTGTTTTCTCTATCCCCAGGCGGCAGTAGCAGCAGAACTCTCTTCTCTGGGAGGACGGGCGGAGTCTCTACTCTCATGGCTCAGAGAAACAGAGTCCAAAATGAGTGAAGGAATGAACAGGACGGAGGAGGGGGAGTGGGACAGTCCTCTAACACAGCAGCTACAGCTCTGTAAAGTAAGTTAACTTTAGAATCTATGCATTTATATATAATTCTGTTACGTTATGAAAAACATACCCAGAGTTGTACAAAAAAAAACCAAAAATGTGGCTGTTTGCTGCAGGTAGAGGGCGCTCTTGGAAAAAGGATCAAAACTTAAGACAACAGACTAAAAAAGAAGTAAAAGTCACTTAAGGAAAAGTGTACTTAAAAGGCCTTTAATTAAATGTCCAACATGTTTCGGTCGTGACTGGTCTTCATCAGGATTTAGTTAAAAGACCCAGAGTTCTGTTTTGTTTCATTCACACATTTGAGTACCGTAATTTTTGGACTATAAGTCGAAGTATAAGTCGCACCAGACAAATGCACAATGAAGAAGAAGAAGAAAAAAAAAAACAAACATTTAAAAGTCACACTGGACTATAAGTCCCACTTGGGGGGAAACTTCTTTTATAAAATCAGAGACCAGGAACCAGGATTTCATCTTGAACGGCATGTATTTCAATTTGAAATGCAATAATAATAACAGAAGAGAGAACAACAGCCTGTTAACATAACATACAGTCATACCTCACCTTACGAAAGACCCAAATAACGAATAATCCAAGTTACGAAACGCCTTTACTTAAAATTTCGTCTCTGAATACGAAAGAAAATTCAAGTTACGAAACGCGAAATCTCAAAAATTCAAATAATGCGCGCTCGGCTTCGCAGTCGCTCGAATCCCCCGAGACGTAAATAGACTTGTAAATACACTCTCCAACAGGGTTTAGGGGGGTATTGGGGGCCTTGGAACGAATCAGGCCTTTTACATTGCGACTCTACTTACGAAAAAATCACGTTACGAAACCACTTCTGGAACGAATTAATTTCGTAAGGTGAGGTATGACTATATTAATATTTTACGTTAACAGATAACTATAAAATAACATACCGTAACAAGTTTTCAGATCATTCATTGCAGTTAGAGTATCCTCCGCTTTGCTCCAGTCCCTCACAAGTTTCTCGCTCAAACTCCAAACTTTCTTTCTGCTGCTCGATTGCCATTTTCGGCTGCATATTTCACGACTTGCAGCTTGTAATCTGCAGAATATGATTTCCTTTTTGAGGCCATTTGTGTTCGGTCTTGTCAGTTGTTCTTTTAAATTTGTTTACATTTTCAGTGGTACAGAAGTAATAGTAGTAGCAGATACTGGCACACAAGCCTACAGCGCCCTCTCGTGGCTGTCACGAGAGGGTGCAATTTTAATAGCAGTAGCGGTAGTTTTCAAGTCAAGCCACGAGAGGGCGTTCAAGGCTTGTGAAAATTTTAATCAGATAACATCAGATAAGATGATCCTTTATTTGTCCCACAAAGGGGAAATTGCAACGTCACAACGCAAGTTTCAGAAACAGTAGGAAAATATGAGCATGCATCAAAATTAAGATAAATAATATTAAGTGTGTACAATCAATTAAAAAAACACAACACTGTATGGTTAAAAGGCACAGGAACGCAGCACAATAAATGTCTTTGATTCTGAGCAGCAATGTATAGTAATATATAAGTTGCTCCGGAGTGTAAGTCTCAGGACCACCCAAACCATGAAAAAAAGTTATAGTCTGAAAAATATGGTAATTAGGGCTGTCAGTTTAACGTGTTTATTAGATTAATTAATTACACTGCTAATTAACGCAATTAATTATGAGTGGCAATTCAATGCGCGTGCATTTTAATTTTGACGTGCGGGGCCTTTGAACGGCGAGTTTATTTATAAAAACGTGACGGAGCAGGTCCGTCTTGTCCCTGGACGCCATTTCATTGGACGAGACAGCAATGACGCAATGAGAAATGCCGTGCTACCATTGGTCGGCATACAGAGACGAATGCGCTGCAGTGAGCGCGAGAGCACATGAAGACACGCAAGCCCGTTTCTGTATCTGCTGCGCTCCGCGCTGAACCCTTTTCAAGTCCCATAACCTCTCCAGCGTGTTCTGCCGCGACTAAGGCTGCACACTTAGAAGTTTTGACTTAGTCAGTTTTGCCCATCCGAATCATGCTAAACCCGATCATTTACTCACCCCGCGCTGCCGCCTCCTCCCTCCTCCCGTGGTGCGATGGTCCGGACACATCCACACCGGGAGTTTAAATCCTCCTCGCGGGTTCCGGGGGTCATGTGAGCCATGAGTAATTTACACAGACAATTATTTGTATTCTCTGTATATTTGAAGCCTTGTATATTATTTATTGACGTTGCATGAAAGCTGCTGTACGTGCTCACATTTTGGCACCAGAAATATTCGACATGTAATAATGGAATGGTGTAAATGAGCTTTCCAATGAATGTTACGTAATGTGGGAGGTGGAATGGGGGTCTTGTCTTGGTTACAGTGGAGAGAAAGAGAGTGAGTGAAAAACTTAAAGACTTAAAGGGGAAGTCTGCAGTCTTTTCACTGTACCACTATAAATCACACGTTTGACACCTTTTTTGCACTGTGGGAGAGCACAATAAACCACCTAAAAAAAAATATTTAAAAAAATGCGATTAATTAGATTAATTAATTACAAATCCTGTAATTAATTAGATTAATTTTTTTAATCGCCTGACAGCACTAATGGTAATCCTTTATTATTAGTCTATTATTAGTCTGCTATTACCTTGTAGAAGAGGTACTTTTCAAGTTGTACAGATTTTGAAATTCTTGTCCTTTTTTTTTCTCCCGTAGGATCTCCAGGACGCCCTCACCTCCCGCTCCAGTGAAGTGAGCGATGTTGCGTTTGACATCCAGGTCTTTATCTCAGAACGAGCCCAAGATCTGAGTCCGGACCAGAGCAGGGGGGTCCTGGGACAGCTCCAGCAGCTTCAGGGGGCGTATCACCAGGCAACAGGCCACGCCCACGCCTGGTCCAAGGCACTGTCCGCTCAGAAGGAGAGAGAGGACGACAGGAGGCGCAGAGAGGAGAAGAGCAAAGAGGAGGAGAGGAACAGAGAGAGTGCAAAAGAGAGAGAGGTTTGGATAAAGAGGAATGGGTCTGTGAGGTGCCACTGCTGTGCTGATGTTTTATCTAGACATGCTTTGTACCCAGCAGCTTACCGCCATGCTTTCTTATTATGTTATGCCATTATTGCTTTATCAAAATGAATTGGAAAACTATATTCTCACCATCTTTACTCTTTATTATACCTACAAGTTTAAACGGCCCATATTACTATTTTCTGATCTGTTATAATGTTGTTTCCTCATCACAAACAGACCTGGACTTCTGTTTTGTTTCATTCACACATGTTTAACACACAAACCTGTATATTTAGGCTATATTTAGTTCTCTTAAACCGAAAACACTCGTCATGATGTCATGTGGTAATACAGGAAGTGCTCCGCTGTGTTTTTAAACTCCATACACCTTCCCTAGAATCATTTGGATAATTTCAGCTCTGGAGTTGCCAATCTCTACTGAACTTAGGCCTGTTTACACGAGAACACTTATGGGTAAAAACGACAAAATATTTTATCAGAAGTGCCTTTCGTTTAGACTGTGACGGCGTTTTGGGGGCTTAAAAACGCAAAAAACTGAAACCGCCCTCCAAAGTGGAAAACTTGAATACGCTCCACCGTAGCGTTTTCATCTACACTGCCCAAGACACAAAACTCTGGTCAAATCTGCTGACGTCGCATACGCGTTTACGTCACATCGGTCCATATATCAGTGTACTTTGTTTGGCAGGACTCCCAGTCCACACCTTGTTGCGCCTTCATTACTTTGTAGTCTAACGTGGTCTGAAGCAATAGTTGAACTTCTTCGTCTGACCACACAAATTTTTGTTTGCTATCGGTAGCCGTGTTTGTTTTGCTTTTCGCGGCGCAGATGAGAAGGAGGAAGATTCTACGCATGTGCACGGACATAGTGATAATGTATCACAGCACCACCTAGCCGCCTGGCATGCATACCCAATCCAATTCCACACACTTTTGCGTCACCGTATGCACGCAGATTTCCTCCCGAAAACGCTTGTCTAAACGCGGAATAAAAAGTGAAGACGCGACGCCACTTTTGCATCTTCTATTCAGACCGTCATCATACTGTATAAACGTAACCTAAAGGTAAAAATGCAGCTGTTAACTTGAAAACCACAACTACATGACCTCACAAGGTGGAACGGAGCATTTTGAGCTTTCGAGATGTAGACAGACTAATAATAAAGGATTACTCAAATGTGTGAATGAAACAAAACAGAACTCCAGGTATGTTATTGATGCG
The DNA here is from genome assembly GCA_036785185.1 of Paratrypauchen microcephalus. Classification (NCBI taxonomy): domain Eukaryota; kingdom Metazoa; phylum Chordata; class Actinopteri; order Gobiiformes; family Gobiidae; genus Paratrypauchen; species Paratrypauchen microcephalus. The sequence continues at coordinate 2,330,207 of JAVJIX010000073.1, forward strand.
ATAACAAATTTATAACATGGCTAAAAGCTCACAAGAGTCACTTTTGTGTAATATAGGACCTTTAAGAAAACCTAACCTGGGGTGCCATTAATTGCCATATACTGAGTGCAAAAGGACAGGTCAGTTTTAGCAGTAGAATCAGGCTACCCCAAGCAAAAGCTGTGGATATAGAGGTTTATGTAAGGTTTTAATCAAAATTTCTACAAATACTACCATTAATATTATGGATAAAATAGTCCATCAATATATCATGTGCTTCAATGAACTTACAAACACTTTATATACTTTGTATTTATAGACGGGACCACTTTAATGCATGCAACTCAGTTTCTAAGAGCAGTCATGCATCACTAAAGGGCCTAGATTAAGCAAATTCTTGACCTGTTATAATGCTGTTTCCTCATCACAAACATTCATGAAGTTCTGTTTTGTTTCATTCACACGTTTAACACACAAGTCCTGCATGTTTAGGCCTGCTTCTTCCCTCAAACTGAACACACTCTGCTCCATTTTGTGATGTCATTAAGTGGTAATACAGGAATCGCTCCACCGTGTTTTTAAACCCCATACACCTTCACTAGAATCATTTGGATAATTTGCAGCTCTGAAATGTCCAAACTTTGTATCAATAGCTATTGTTTTAGGCATTAGAAGATATTGTAGACTTTCTGTGGCCATATCAACTGAACAAAGTGTACATTTATTTATTATTATTCATTTACTGGTTGATTTGTTTGACAGGGAAATTGCACAATATATGTACATTACTACAAACTCTTTTTCATCTGTAGCAAGGCAAAAATATTTATAGAAAGAGCAACAATTTTTTGTTATTGTAGTGTATTACAGCAGAGGTCTTCAACAGGGGGGTCGCGACCCTAGGGGGGTCGCGGAGGTACTGCAGGGGGGTCGCGAAATCTTTTGATTTCACTTTAAAATAATATAATTTTATATTTTATAGTGTAAAATACAGTATTAACCTGTGTATTATTTCCTTGTATTGGATGTACCATAACAGAGAAGCAATGTTTATACATGACACTAAGCTCAATTTAATATAAAACACAATTCTATGCCGTATATACAGTAGGGGGTCCCTGGCCCAGTTCGCCATATGTTTGGGGGGTCCCTGGCCTGAAAAACATTGAAGACCCCTGTATTACAGTATATAGCAGTTCAGTTTAAACTACAAGTAGATGTTAACTTACTCAAACATGTGTGAATGAATCAAAACACAACTCTGAGTATGTTTTCGAGGAGGTAACGGCATTGTAACATGGCCAAAAGCTCCCAAAAAAGTCAATTTTGCATAATATAGGACCTTTAACCTTCACACCCATCATTTTCACTTATTCATCTTCATAAGTTCCATTAAAAAATGAAATAAAATAATAATAAATATATACTCTTACCTGCTATAGCACCATCACTCTTCTCACAAATCGAGCTTTTTGCATGTAATTTAACATTGTGTGCCTTTAACCTGTTTGCGTTGCTTTTCCAGATGGTCCAGACTGAAAATCACTTTTCACCGCAGCGGGAAACAGATAGGGACTATTATAGATCCAGTACATTTGAAACTAGAGTCTTGTCTCACCTGAATTCATTTTAAAGGAAAATTGTGTGATGTTGTATTGTCTTTGTATTGCTTTTGCCAATTTGTTGCCTTTTGTGTGTAATATTATCTGTGTGTGAATGTGGACACAACATGCTCAAAACTAAAAGTGCACTGAAAATATTTGTGTAAATTTTGATCAAAAATATATTTAAAAAAAATCATATTCAAAAAGGTAAACATTATTGTCTTAAAGGTACACTATGTAACTTTTTAGTTCAGGATCCATCACCTGCTTGTTTCCATGGAGATGTCATTGCCTTGCCTGGAATGTTCCACAGTGTGACATTAAACAGCTCTACCTTACATTTATTCAATTACAGGTGGTTTTATAGCTCAAAAATACTTAGAAAAACAGGTATTCTGACTGTGAGAGGGGTCGCCTCTCCACAGATCTGACCTGTAACTTGGTCTGGTTTGGTTTTCATGAAGATAAAAAGGTTTAATGCCATACTGTGAAACATTCCAGACAAAGCAATAACATCTCCATGGAGAAAAACATTTGACGGACCCCCCACTAAAGAAAAGTTGCACAATGCTCCTTTAAGACAGTTTCACAATGTGTTTTTCTTAAATCTGTCATCTTTATTCATTTGTCGTCAGGTGGTTCAGCAGCAGAAAGCCGACTGCTCTCAGAAGTTGGAGGGTCTTGCGATGTATTTGGCCGGAGCGGCGAGTCTTTTGGCGAGTCATGTGACCGGGGGACAGTCTGGAGATGTGAACGTGTTACAGGAGAAGCAGAGGAAGCTCAAGGTATGTGACCGCTCTTATTAGTCTCTTCATTTCTATTCTAAGGTTTAATCTACACATTTCGAGGTTGGCCAAGACCTGGAGAAGATTGATTCCCCATGTAAAAAAATAAAAAATAAAAATACTATAGAGAACAAAAACACTGTATAGTCCTGCACTGTGTTATATAATGGTTAAAAAAAGGAATCTGAAATAGTTCCATTTATCTATCCCATCAGTCTTTCCAGCATCAGGTTATTCCAGTGGTTCCCAAACTTTTTTGGCCTGTGACCCCATTTTGACATCACACATTTCTGGCGACCCTATACACTTTTTTTTTTTGATCATGTTTCAGCCTCAGTCTCAGTCGCAATATTGTGTCAAATGGTTCGAAGTGTCTGAGGCCTTGGAGAAACGCTGACCTCTAGTGGACAAATTTAACCATTGCAAACCAACGCACAACCCATGATTTGGATGGAAATGGATCGCTTTTTTCCACTTGTAGACGCCATCGAACATGAAACAAATGCCAAAAGTCGCCAGAAGTCACCAAAATCACCACTAACGTCACACAATACTCCTCACTACCCAACATTTTAAAGAAATATTGGTGCATCTTTTATACTGTAGCAGTTTAGCGCTTGTCAAACCAAGGAAGCGCGTTGAACACTCTGAAGCACTCTGAACCAATCGCAAAGCGGAACATTCGCTGAGCCAATGAAACACTTCGATACACTGAAGCGATTGACACGCAGAGCGAAGCAGCGGGGGGAGGGACCGACACTTCGACACTTTGGTCACGTGAGCGGCTGCTGCGAGACAGTTTCAGAAAGAACGAGACGTGCTCCGGAGCACCGTCTCATTTGCCCATCACTCGTTATTGTGACTACACTGCTCCGTACATTTCAGGAGATCCCCATTTGAATTCTAGGCGACCTCACGTGTGGTCGCGACCTGAAGGTTGAGTTATTCCCTCTGTAATACTGTTACATTTTTAACATGTCATCTCTATGGAAATGTTATTGCTTTTCCAGGAAGTTGCCTCAATATGGCATTAAACTGAAGATTGTAAAAAGAAGTGGACTAAGGAATGTACGTCACCCACAGCGTTTGGCTTCAGTCAAATGAAGCTCAGGAGGCTAGCAGTTATAGGAGCGAATTTGTTCAAAGTTCAAAGTCAGCTTTATTGTCAAAAATCATATGTACAGGTTACACTCACAGGATTTGAAATTGCAGCGCCCCCTAGGCCCACAGTGAATATAAAATCTGATAAACAAGACAATAAACACCATGACTAAAACATCACATATACCCATAGCCAAAGTACAGTAAACTTATATATGATACAAGTAGGTAAAACACACAATGTGTAGCGTAATAAAGCTCAAATTGTGTCATTTAAGTAGCAGTGTCAGTGTCTTTTAAGCAGCAGTGTCATTGGGAGATGAAGGGCAGGGCAGAGAGAGAGTTCAGCAGCCTGACAGCTTGGTGGATGAAGCAGTCGTTCAGTCTGCTGGTCTTTGCTGGAGCCAAGTTCTAGTTTTATACTAGGAATAGGAATTTATTTACTGACACAATAGCAAAATGTAAAGTAAATGTAAATGTAAAATGTAAAAAAAAATGTAAAGTAGATGTAAAGTAAGTGCACCCATGCTTACTTCCTATTTGGAAAAACCTTTGGAAGAACTTGCCACAGATCTGATAGCATTACCAGATCGTCTCCAAGGAGTTGGAGACGAATTTAATTCCGTGCTATGGAACGGAAAGACAAAACCAGAAAAGTGATTTAGTGCTTCTTTAAATTGAATCAGAGACTCGTGTGAAAAAAACTGTCAATTATTTTGTAATTTGTCATTTCAGGAAGTACAAAAAGACCTGCAATCCAAATCTGAAGGAATAGCAGAGGCCATTCGCTCAGTGGAGGAGCTGCTGGCAGAGAAAGGAGACAGTCTGAGCCCAGAGGAGAGGGCGAACCTGCAGGGGGCGCTGGTGAAGATGAAGGAGCAGTACAGCGCTTTGACAGATACAGCAAATACGTCACTGTTTGAGGTGGACACGGCCATCAGCACTACACTCCAACAAAACACACAAAGGGTAAAGGAATACTGAATACTTTGGAAACACTTTATATTAAGGTACTTTTTGCAAACATGTGCTTAATACTTAATTTGTATTTACCGGTCTTATAACATAATCTTAAACCCTATTTGCACGGGAAGTACAACCTGGGGCTGTCTGGTAATTTGCAAATTACCGCCCCACCTCTAAGTTATTTGCAGCGCATTCGCACGGGATAAGCAAAGTTCGGAATTACTATTTTACTGACACTGACTGAGATTGAAAGAGAAAAGAATGTGGAAATAAAAGAAAGATAGAAAAAAACTCGCACGGGACTACAGTAGTATTATCACCGGACGTCTGTGTTTGTCAAAATATAGTAGGTAGTTTGTAGAGGAATTTTTACTTTACAAATTACAGACATGGCACATTTGCATGCGATTAAGATCTCAAGCATCCTCCCCAATTATTACAAATCACCAAAGATCCACAGGTAATACTAATCCTGTGCGAATAGGGCTTTATTTGGCTACTAGTTAGACTTAAAGGGATATGCCACCCCCAGGTCAAACTTGGGCATCTCCCCACAGTCCAGAGACTAAAATAAGTGGTGGAAAGCGTTTTTCTGGTGACGCAGCCATTGTCCAGGTCTGTCAGCACTGACCGCCACGGTATCTGCAGCTACTCCGCGTTAGACTGGAGTCTAACGTCGCCAGAGAAAGATTTCGGCCAAAAGGAATTAATTTGCTCGATGCGTTTCCCAATTACTTTCTGTGTAGTGCGCATTCATATTGAGTGCAAATAAATGTGCAAATCAACACGGAGAGCTTGACTTGGTCATTTTGGGTGGGAACTATTTTTCAGTGCGGAAAAAGACAGCCGAAGCACACACCACGCTGACAGGGGAATCCCAGTTACGCACCAGGAAGGGAGTTCCCCTGTGATGCAGCGTGGTGCGTGCTTCGGCTGTCTTTTTCCGCACTGAAAAATAGTTCCCACCCAAAATGACCAAGTCAAGCTCTCCGTGTTGATATGAATGCGCACTACACAGAAAGTAATTGGGAAACGCATCGAGCAAATTAATTCCTTTTGGCCGAAATCTTTCTCTGGCGACGTTAGACTCCAGTCTAACGCGGAGTAGCTGCAGATACTGCGGCGGTCAGTGCTGACAGACCTGGACAATGGCTGGGTCACCAGAAAAACGCTTTCCACCACTTATTTTAGTCTCTGGACTGTGGGGAGATGCCCAAGTTTGACCTGGGGGTGGCATATCCCTTTAAACTACAATTAATAAACACCTTTTTACTGCTAATTAGTGTTATTCAAAGCGATTTTTGTACATGAATTATGATTTTAATAGGCATGTGGTACGAGTTCTTAACAACTCTCCTACTACAAGATCAGTTATGAACCTACAAAAGTGTCTTAACATTATATTATTTAAGGTTCTGTATTATGAAAAATGTATTCTTGTGAGCTGTAAGGCAGGTGAGAATTCTGTTACCTCATCATAAACATCACCCGGAGTTGTTGTTTTTTTTTCATTCACAACACATGTTTGAGTAATCCTGCATTATTAGTTTGTTTGCATCTCCAAAGCTCAAAATGCTTCGTTCCACCTTGTGATGTCACGAAGGGGTAGTTTCGAAGTTACCAGCGACCATTTATCTTTTGTTTAGTGGAGATCGGCAATTCCAGAGCTGAAATTATCCAAATGATTCTAGTGAAGGTGTGTGGAGTTTCAAAACACATGACATCACGAGGTGGAACAGCATTTTCTGTTTGAGAGAAGAGCCTACATTTTCAGGATTGAGTGATATACTTTTGGGAATGAAACCAAACAACGCCAGGTATGTTTCGGATGAGGAAACAACATTATGACATAGATGAGAAAATAGTGTAATATAATGTACAAGCTTTTAAACATACCCTAAAATAAAGTGTTACCAATAAAATATATTCAGATTCACTTTGTGTGGGAAAAATATTTAAATATTTTTTGATATTAGGCGAAGGCAGAGGAGGAGCTGCAGGAGACACGAGGACAGATAGACTCACTCCTCAACGAACTGTCCAGCCTCAACCCACCGGGAGCAAAAGGAACCGGCTTCAACGGCACGCTGGAGTCTGTGGATGCTGCCCTGACACCACCAGAGGGCGCCGTGAAGTCACATACCGACATGCTACAGGTTAGAAACTACTACTACTGCTACTACTACTACTGCTACTACTACTACTGCTACTACTACTGCTACTGCTACTGCTACTACTACTGCTACTACTACTGCTACTGCTACTGCTACTACTACTGCTACTGCTACTACTACTGCTACTGCTACTGCTACTACTACTGCTACTGCTACTGCTACTGCTACTGCTACTACTACTGCTACTGCTACTACTACTGCTACTACTACTACTGCTACTACTACTACTGCTACTACTACTGCTACTGCTACTGCTACTACTACTGCTACTACTACTACTGCTACTACTGCTGCTACTACTGCTACTGCTACTACTACTGCTACTACTACTGCTACTGCTACTACTGGTACTACTACTGCTACTGCTACTACTACTACTACTACTGCTACTACTACTGCTACTGCTACTGCTACTACTACACCGCCACCTGCTACCGCCACCTACTGCTACCACCGCTACTACCACCACCGCCTACTGCTACTGCAACTACTACTACTGCTACTACTACTGCTACTACTACTGCTACTGCTACTACTACTGCTACTACTACTGCTACTACTGCTACTGCTACTACTACTACTACTACTACTGCTACTGCTACTACTACTACTACTACTACTACTACTGCTACTACTACTGCTACTACTACTACTACTGCAACTACTACTACTGCTACTACTACTGCTACTACTACTGCTACTGCTACTACTACTGCTACTACTACTGCTACTACTACTACTACTACTGCTACTGCTACTGCTACTACTGCTACTACTACTGCTACTACTACTGCTGCTGCTATTACTGTTGCTGCTGCTACTGCTACTACTACTGCTACTACTGCTACTACTACTACTGCTGCTGCTGCTACTACTACTGCTACTACTGCTACTACTACTACTACTACTGCTACTACTGCTAATACTACTGCCACTACTAGTACTACTACTGCTACTACTACTACTACTACTGCTACTACTGGTACTACTACTACTACTACTGCTACTACTGCTACTGCTACTACTACTACTACTTCTACTACTACCAGTGCTACTGCTACTACTAGTACTACTACTGCTACTATTACTACTACTACTACTACTGCTACTACTACTACAATTACTATGACAAATACGTACAGCTACTACTGCAACTACTGGTACTACTGCTACTGCTACTATTGCTACAGTGACTACTGCTACTACTACAATTTCTATGACTACTAAAAGTTACTGCTACTACTGCAACTACTAGTACTATTGCTAGTATTGCTACTACTGCTGTGACTACTACTACTTCTACTACTACTACTACTGCTTTGACTACTTCCACTACTTCTGACTACTGCAACAACTACTACGACTTCTACAATTGCAGAGATGCCTGGATACCTCATAATATTTTAAAAACAATTTCTTGTAATTGTTTTATGTATTTGTATGAAGGTTTTATTTTGCCTGGTTATTTCTTGCTGTTGACGGTGGTGTAAAGGTCGTCCGTTTGTCATGCAGCGGATGACATTTGGATTAATGTCAGTTTGAGTTTCGTTTATCCCCTCAGGAAGATGCGGCTCCAACGTTGATAATCTGGGCGATGTATCAAGTCTGAAATAAGATGTCCGAAAACACTAAATGCAGTTCATACTTTACAGTGACATCGCGCTGGGGGGCACTGCATGTAAATCTATGGTGGAATTTTCTGCTTTTACCATGGCGACGCAGTGCACGTATTTGCAAACTCAGCCTGGACACATTTTCAAGAACCTGTGATTAATAAGTGTTTGATTATCAGCAAAAAAATAAAAAACTGTAATTGGGACTGTAATTTTATATTTTAATATTGATTAGGACAAAACAGAATTAAAAGAAAACAGTTGTGTATAATCAATATACTTGATACAAAAACACACCGTTAGATCTATCCTAATATACGTCTTTAATGGGACTAGGGATGGGAATTGATAAGATTTTTACGATTCCGATTCCATTATCAATACTGCTTAACGATTCGATTCTTTATCGATTCTCTTATCGATTCTAATTTGGGGAAAAAAGGAGAACAAACTGTTTAATTAGCACCAAGATTAGCACTAGTCCTGGTCAAGTCCTGGTCTAGTCCAGGTTTAGTCCTGGTCTAGTCCTGGTCTAGTCCTGGTCTAGTCCTGGTCTCGTCCTGGTCTCGTCCTGGTCTCGTCCTGGTTTAGTCCTGGTTTAGTCCTGGTCTAGCCCTGGTCTAGTCCTGGTCTAGTCCTGGTCTAGTCCTGGTCTCGTCCTGGTCTCGTCCTGGTCTAGTCCTGGTTTAGTCCTGGTTTAGTCCTGGTTTAGTCCTGGTCTAGCCCTGGTCTAGTCCTGGTCTAGTCATGGTTTAGTCCTGGTTTAGTGCTGGTTTAGTCCTGGTTTAGTCCTGGCCTAGCCCTGGTCTAGCCCTGGTCTAGTCATGGTTTAGTCCTGGTTTAGTCCTGGTTTAGTCCTGGTTTAGTCCTGGTTTAGTCCTGGTCTAGCCCTGGTCTAGCCCTGGTCTAGTCATGGTTTAGTCCTGGTCTCTTCCTGGTCTAGTCCTGGTCTAGTCCTGGTTTAGTTCTGTTCTACTCCTGGTCTCGTCCTGATCTAGTCCTGGTCTAGTCCAGGTTTAGTCCCGGTTTAGTCCCACTTTAGTTCTGTTTTAGTCCTGGTTTAGTCCCGGTTTAGCGCACAGGCTAATGTTGACAAAGGCTGCTGCTTTCACCTAATATCTCCATTTGAGATATGAAATAATATGATAATAATATGATAATGACTCACCCCGTGTCGCCGTGTTGTCGGGATTATTTGCGTGTCTCCACGTGGATTCGCGTATTCGCTTATATCCCGGACTTTCTGCTGCTAAGTATCCGACCGCACTTTGTACAGGAGCTCCGGAGAAACGGACCTGTCCCCAACCTGTCCCGAACGTCTCCCGAACGTGTCATGTGTCCAAGTGGAAGTTAAAAGTCCATTTTCACAAATGTTCTTCTCGTCATGTGAAAATAGTATATAAACTCTGTATCAGTGAAGCGGCGAAGCACGTAGCAGTCCCACCACTTTTGTGCGTAATTCGTGCTGGCTGGAATCGATAAGAGAATCGTTGGATAAACCGCTAATCGATTCCGTGGAATTGAAACACACGGAACCGGTTCTTGATTCCCATCCCTAAATACGAGTGTGTAAAAATGATTTAGGCCTACTTTTTTATTCACTAAAAAAGTTTCATAATGACTTTGGTTTCTGCCTGTGTCCTTCAGTGTGAGTTGCAGCAGCTCCAGGCTCAGCAGGCCCAGCTGATGCAGGTGTCCCAGTCCGTGCGCTCTCTCCTGGAGCAGCCAGACTCCGCCGTTCCCCCCGAAGAGAAGCGACGCCTGAGGGCAGCTCTGGACCAGCTACAGGCCCAGCACCAGGAGAAGCTGCACAACTGCCAGGTAAATACATAATTCAGATCATTAGACATTTACACAGGGGGTATTGTGCATGTTTCTATCATCTTACAATGTTGTTCCCACATCAAAAACATGCCCAGAGAGGTTTAGACGTCATCCATGCATGTTTGAGTAATTTAGCGATCTCTCCCAGGGCCTATTCAAACCTTCCTCATGGTTAACTGCAAGATTCTGTGCAATGCTCCGCCCACAAACTTAAGTCACCCACGCTCCCACACGACAATTCTCCATAAATATACAAAAATATGATACAAAACTGTACTACAACTTCACAAACCTGATGTGATGTGCAGTAGTTTCATTTGTGGGATGATATTGCTCTGAAGGGGGAGTGCAAAGGGAGGGGAAAAAAGATGAAACTTATACATACATTTATAACATAGTCATCTAGTCATTATGTATTAGCAATTACAAGTAAAATAAGCTCTCTTTAATGTTATTATTTCATATTAAGTGTTAACTGTATTAATCTTCCCAGTATTTAAAGTTGCATTATGTATTGCCAGAAATACTTTTGTTTACCAGAGTCACCTGCTTATTTTGATCGAGATTGCAACCATAATATGTCGATCAAACTTTTGCTTTTAATTAAGGCTGTCAGTTTAACGCGTTAATTAGATTTAATTACACTGCAAATTAACGTGTCATATAAAAATTAACACAATTAATTATGAGCGGCAATTCAATGTGCGCATTTTAAATTTGGCGTGCGGCGAGCAAATCGCTGCTCGGGCCTTTGAACGGCAAGTTTATTTATAAAAAGAACGAAGGCGGGACTATCAACAAGAACGCCGGGATTTGGAGCTTTTGTAAAAAATAATTTTCCGATCACCGAAGCTGCTCCAGCCTGACGGATCATTTGACCGAGAAACACGTCCGGACAAGTTCCATTGTTACCGGTGATAGAGCGAGCGTGAGCGCACTTCAACAAACCACGCTCGCAGAATTTGGGAAACAAATGAGCAAAAAGACCACATAAAAACTGAAAAACTCAATTGCAAAGTGGGCTCTCTCTCTCTCTCACGAGATTAAAATGTGATTAATTAGATTAATTAATTAGATTATTTTTTGAATCACCTGACAGCACTACTTTTAATGATTCAAAATGGAGACAACTTTGACCGTCTATTAAATTCAGGCAGTATTTACACTGGATGTCCTACTTGACACTGAATCACTTTTATCAGTGGCAGACAAAAACACATGGACACTATAATAATTAGAAATGATCTCTCTGTACTTGTCAAAAAGCATCCTCATATTTTCCTCACATTTCCACTAACTCCCGTTCTCTAATCTAAACCCAGGACCGCTTGAGGAAGTCCGAGGCCCTGAAGGACGAGCTGACCAAGTTCCTCCAGGAGCAAGGGAGCCTGGTGTCGTGGCTGGATCAGTCCGAACAGGAGCTCAGGTCTCTGGGTGAAGGAGAGACCGATGCCCAGGGCCTAAAGGCAAGAATGGAGGAGCATCGGAAGGTATGGAGAACTTAGCTCCTTTATGTTATAGAGCGTTTTCACAAACCCGGAAAAAGAGGACGATTACCCGTATGTGTGGCCATCTTGGATGCATTACACGCGCAACATTACATGTGTTTATATAGCAACCATGCAGAAAAAAATCTAAATTTCGCGAGAAACTTTCCACATTGGAATCCAAAAGTTATGACACAGTTGACCAGTTGTATAGAGATAAGTTGGATGCCAAAGAAAAGAAGCGTTATATGAAAAAAACTCGAATTAACTGGCCAAGAAGATCCATATGAGATGGATTCAAGTTTGTTCAGTGACAGTGGCGATTTGTCGATTCTGCTGCTGTAAGCGATCCCGATATTGTCGACTACCTGGTCTTCTCCCCAAGCCCTGATACAGCACAAGACCTTCAGAGCTCTAAAGGTCTGGAGGCAACAACCAGTTTGTTTGTGGCTGGTACGAGAGCGCAAACTGCGGAAAACTGGAGACAAGCGCATTGTGATGGACCCACATGTGTAACGTCTTTAAGTACGAGTATATTGCTTATTGCTTATTATTCACATTTTGCAAAGATACGGCTAAGATACGGCTACCGGCTGTGAAATGAGCTGAGCATATGCAAATGTTGTCATGATTTCTCCCATTCAAGTTCTGTTTGAGATTGGCAATCCACAATCTCCTTTCCTTTGATAATTGCTGTCTGTTCACCCTGGCTTAGACCTGGTTTAGTCCTGGTTTAGACCTGGTTTAGACCTGGTTTAGACCTGGTTTAGACCTGGTTTAGTTCTGGTTTAGACCTGGTTTAGACCTGGTTTAGACCTGGTTTAGTTCTGGTTTAGTCCTAGTTTAAACCTGGTTTAGTCCTGGTTTAGTCCTGGTTTAGACCTGGTTTAGACCTGGTTTAGTCCTGGTTGGTCACTATTTTAGGTAAACAATAGAACTGCAGGTGTTTTTCTCTGTCCGGTCAATTGTGACAGCCTAGGACCCGACAATAGTTTGACCATTTTGCTTTTTTTTTTTAAATTTTAACTTTGCGGCATAAATGCACTATTCGTGGTGTTTCAGATATCTCCAAGATGGTGGGCTTCCGGATTATGATGTCACGTGAAAATGCTCTATTGAGCGCTGTACCTCATCTATATTTAAAGGGTCTATTTTACATTAATTTCTGATCTGTTATAATGTTCTTTCCTCATCACAAACATACCCAAATATGTTTTTTAAGAGATAACAACATTCTAACATGGCTTAAAGCTCACAAGAGTCAATTTTTAAGCTTTTGACCATGAAAGGTTTGTAGTCGTGGTTGCTTTCGTCACTCCTACATCACAATGAGAAAACCAGCTCTGTGAAAACATTGAAAACTAATCATTTAAAGCATCTGGAGTTCTCAAACTACAGTGAATACAAATACCTCTCCAGCCTTTTTCATGTTTAATTGCTCGAGCAGCAATCGTTTCCCAGACTCTGTTTCTGTTCTTTACCCGAAACGAGCTGTGATTTATACAGTCACTCATTATATGGAAGCCCCCGGGGTAATTTCACTTGTTCGGGGTCCCTTGGCGCCGCATTAGGGAGCTACATATGTTTTCTTCAACTTGTTTCTCAGCCAATTTGATACAGATCGTTGCCCTGTAGGCTGCAACTGTAATTCTCATGATTAAGTAGAGCTAGAGGAGAAAATGTAGGGATTTTGTATGGATTTGCAAGTTTTATCAAAGTACAGAAAAACACAGAATTATGGCAAGGCAAGGAAACAATTCACAGCTAATCATAATAAAACTTTAAAGTTCCGATATTACACAAAATGGATTCATGTGAGCGTTTAGTCCTGTTCTAATGCTGTTACCTCGTACAAAATCGTACTGGAGTTTTGCTTCACTCGCACATGTTTGAGTAATCGTTTATTATTTGTCTGTCTACATCTCCAGAGCTCAAAATGCTCTGTTCCACCTTATGATGTGATATAGTGGTAGTTTTCAAGTCGACAGCTACATTTTACCTCAAGTTCAGTAGAAATGGGCAATTACAGTGGTGAGATTATCCAAATTATTCAAGGTTTGTGTGCGGAGAACACAGTGGAGCACTTTTTATTTATTTATTTTTTTAATTTTATTTATTACCTTTATTTAACCAGGAAGTCCCATTGAGATTCAAAATCTCATTTTCAAGAGAGACCTGGCCAAGTTAGCAGCCAATCCACATAAATACCCACATACATACAATAGTTACACATACCCACATACATATCAATGCTACACTTCTTATATTGTTTTCTATACTATACTTTTTTCAGTAATAATGGTGATAACGTCATTTATACCGCCATGATAGTAAATGTTTTTTAATATAAATATATGTGACGCACCATGGACTTCAAGCCCGCAAGTCGGCATTACAGATTCTCAGAAAATGCGTTTTTTGTGGGGTTTTTTTTTCCAAAATTTGTGATTTTCATTTTTTTGCAGAATGTGCTAGTTGAGATCATGAAGAAGCCTCTCGATGTTTCAGATAACAGCATTAGTGACGTTAAAAACATACATTTTAAATTTCAAATAGGCTCATTTTTCCAGAATGAAACGGAGTGTGTATAAATCAACATATTTTGCCAAGCTCGCGCGCCCGCCAATCCCGTTGCGAGAAGCGCCGATGTGTTTTCCCTGTTTCCTCGTGCATATGTAAGCGGCACTGCGAGACAATAAGGACATGAAAATGGACTTTTAACTTCTACTTAGACACATGACACATATATATATATATATTTTTTTTTTTATACTTGAACTCCTCCACTTGAGGCAATGCCCGAAAGGACAAGATCGCGGACACAAGCGGCCCAAATGAGTTTCCTCCGCAGAGTGGCTGGGCGCTCCCTTAGAGATAGGGTGAGGAGCTCAGTCACACGGGAGGGGCTCGGAGTAGAGCTGCTGCTCCTCCACGTCGAGAGGAGCAGCTGAGGTGGCTCGGGCATCTGTTCCGGATGCCTCCTGGACGCCTCCCTCGGGAGGTGTTCCGGGCAAGTCCCACCGGGAGGAGGCCCCAGGGAAGACCCAGGACCCGCTGGAGGGGCTATGTCTCCCAACTGGCCTGGGAATGCCTTGGGGTCCCCCCAGAGGAGCTGGAGGAAGTGTCCGGGGTGAAGGAAGTCCCTGCTTAGACTGTTGCCCCCACGACCCGGCCCCGGATAAGCAGAAGAACATGGATGGATGGATCTTTTTTATAATAGATTTTTTTTTTTAATAATGATTTGGTAGTTTATTATTACCCTGACTTACTATTTCAACTTTTTGGTATTTAATATTGTTTGCCTTTATTGTATAGATTGATATAGATCAGGGGTGTCAAACTCATTTTGGTTCGGGGGCCGTATTGAACCTACTTTGATCCCAAAGGGTCCGGATCAGAAAACTCATGGTATATATACCCCAAAAATAGCAATAAGTCCAAATACTTATCCAGAGAAACACAAATCTATTACAGAAGTCTTTTTTATTTGATGAACTCTTTCTTTTACAAAATATTATAATGTTATGAACAAACTGAGACTTTAAGAAAAATGCTATTTCAACACAAGCGTACAGGTTTCCCATTCACCTCTGTGAACAAATAGGAATTAGTCCATTTTTGTTAGAAAATCCTGCACTCGGCGTCCACTTTTCTCATTTTTGACATTTTGCTGATGAGGATGTCATGGTCAACAGTTGAAACAATGGTCCTTTAAGAGCATAGAAAATTAAAATATAGCCGAGGGCCAGATTAAAAGTCTTGGAGGGCCGGATCTGGCCCCCGGGCCGCATGTTTGACACCCCTGATATAGATATTATCTCTATCAAACTAACTCATTGTTTCTCTTAACAGCTGTCTGAAGATGTCATATGCCACAAAGCAGACCTGCGCTTCGTGTCCATTTCGGGTCAGAAGGTTCTGGACTCGGTGCAGGGGGCTCTGGAGCAGGTGGGAGGATCTGACCCCGCGCTGGACAGCACCAAACAGCTGGTCACAGACAAACTACACGACGCTAACCACAGATACACTGCACTGCATACTAAGGTACTGGGAAAAAAAGATTGAAGTTGCTTCTCTTCCACGTTTTCCCTTATTATTCCATCAAAGGTCCATTTTTAACACCCTGTCCGGTGCTCTCAGTCGTCAGAGTTGGGGGCTCGCCTCTCGGGCCTGTTGGAGCGGTATCAGCAGTATCAGGATGAGATGGTGTCTCTGCACTCGTGGCTCAGCACTCAGGAACAAAACCAAAGCATCACCAAATCCACAGTGGACACAGACCCCCAGAACCTACAGAACACACTACGACAAGTCCAGGTGAGGGTCAGATGTACAGGACGTATTAGAGGAGGAAGGGAGTTCATTTTACAGGAAATGTTTTAAATGAAGGATGGTACATTTTTATATTACTACATCTTAATTCGCCTTAATAAAGCATGAAGGAATATTCGTGTATTATCACATGACACAAGGTGGAACAGATGGTTTTCTGTTTGCGAGAACTCAGCCTAAACATCCAAGGTTTGTTTCTTCATGTTTTATTAAGACTAATTCATGTGTAGATATTACAAAGTGCATCCATCTTCTTGTTACCAAATAGATAAATAAAATACAAAATAAGGTTAAGGTCTTTTTTTGACAGATTTTTAAGCAAAGCATTGAACAAAAAGCTGTAGAGAGATTGGTCCTATCACTATGGACAAAGTAGTTGTTTCTTTATTTTAACTCTAATCTCGTCGCTTTAGTCGTTGCAGGATGAAATGGCCGAGCGCTCCGTCCAGCTGGAGAAGGTGAAACGCGCCGGGCGAGACCTGGTGAGCACCGAGGAGTCTCCGTCCCTCAGAGCTGTGGACATCCTCTGTGCTGCAGGTAAATTTAGGGCATACTGTGGTCATATCAACTGAAAGATGCACTATGGAACTTTTCTAGTGATGGTTCCTCTAATTGCTGGTGTCCATGGAGGTGTTCATTCTTTCTCCTTCACTGAGCTACTGTTACAAAAGCTAAAAAATGTTAGCGGTCACATGAAATTATGTATATAAGATTCAGAGATGGCAAAAGGAGAAATTCAGTTTGTCAACTGGACAAAAGTTTATTTGGTCAAATACGTTTTGCAGCTCAAAAAAGGAGATTTAAACCAGAACTGAAGAAGCAACTAGGAAACGTATTGGACCAAATAAACTTTTGTCCAGTTGATAAATTTAATTTCTCCTTTTGCCATGGATTCTACCTGGACGACTGTGGGATTCACAGTTGTCAGATGCTTATAAAAATAAACAATTATTTATTAGCGTACAAAGTTAGGCATCAATATTATACATTTACAATGGTAATTTATTAAAGGCAAATTAACGTTTTTTTACAATCTGAGCCTTCTTTCGGCAATAAAACAAGTAGTTTTACTCACCCATAGCATTTTTCTGTCAATTGGAGCAGTATCGCAGAACTTATGTTGAGCCGTTCTGTTCTACTAATGATCCCGTATCCGTTAACATGGTGCTGTATCATTTGCTCGGGGCATTACTTTGCGGTGTCCAAATAACACAAACTTTAGCACTTTTCAAATCATAGAAGCCCGATGTCTTAATGAAAGATTTCGTTTGAAGCAAAAGTGGCCTGTAATCCAAGATTTAGCCATAGTTTCGAGTAGATGAGGACGCCAGTGCGCATGCGCGGACTGCTCCCGGGACCCAAACATGAAACGCAAAGCTGAAAACTATGGATAAATCTCGGATTACAGGCCACTTTTGCTTCAAACGAAATCTTTCATTAAGACATCGGGCTTCTATGATTTGAAAAGTGCTAAAGTTTGTGTTATTTGGAGACCGCAAAGTAATGCCCCGAATACAAATGCTAACGGTTACGCTACAACATAACTTTCTTCAAACAGCTCCAAATGACACGAACGTGATATGGGTGAGTCAAACGACTTGTTTTATTACCGAAAGAAGGCTCAGATTGTAAAATAACGTTACTTTTCCTTTAAATGTTACTTATTCTGAAATCCTTTGGCGAGATACTTGGAAGGGCGTGGAGAACTACTAATAACTGCCGCCCTACAGGTTGGAGAGCCCTGAATTACACAAACGTCAACTACTTGTCTCCATGGATTTTAATATCATAATGCGTAATGCCATACTGTGAAACATGCCAGGCAAAATAATAACATTTTAATGGAGGGAAATGGTGGCAGATCCTTCACCAGAAAAATTGCATGTTTTTTTTTTAAGGTTTTACAGACAAATCAAGTTTATACAGTATATTTTTTATTCATTGGTCCATATTGTAGCTTCAAGGGTATAAACTTTCTATGTCTTTAAAATACTGTAAATATCTTGTTGCCATGGTAAAGTTAAATGAAATGGCGTATACTGTGTTTTCGTAGATGGTCTTGAGAAGCGCTTTGGCTCCCTGTCCTCGTCTGTGTCGGAGCGGGCGGTGCAGCTCCAGACCGCCGTGGCTCAGTCCGTCAGTGTCCAGGAGGGACTCAAGACGCTGCTGTCCTGGTTAGAAGAGCTCCCCCTGCAGCCGGCGCCGGTACTGCCCACTGCTCAGGCTGTGCAAGAGGCGCTCACACAGAACCAGGTTTGTGAATAGAACTGTCCAGTGAGTTAAACTGAAAAAGTATATTTTAGTACAGTCCAATCTGGTTATGCTTCTATTGTAGGGAGCATTATACCCCTGATTTTTTTGGGAATACAATAAGATTTTACGTCCCATTATAGATACAAACTAACAACTTAAATGATTAATTCTGCAATGTATTATTTGCATCTCAAACATTAACAATTTAGAATAGTTTCCTGGGAATAATTCTGCTTAATTATCATGTCAGTGTTATCGCTTATCATCTTTATTTATTTCTCTTATCTCTTATTCTTCAGAAACTTCGCCAGGAGCTGCACTCGAGACAGGGCAGCGTCGACGCCACAAGAGACGCTGTGTCCAAACTTCTGCAGAGCTCAGACGCCTCCACTGCCTCCGGGCTGAAGAGCTCCCTGGACCAGCTCACACAGAGGTTCAGTAAAGCCCAGGGGTTTCAAACCGAGAGGGAGACCGAGCTCAAAGCGCTCCTGCCCCGACTGGAAAACTACGAGCGTTTGGGCACAGACCTTCAGATGTTCACCCAGAGCAGACTGAAGGCCCTGAGCCCTGTGGGACAACCAGACCGCAGTGTGGAGGACTACAGACAGACGATAGAGGTCAGATCATGTGAAGAAGTATAAAAATATAATGACTAAAGGCAGGCAATATTTATTTTATAATGACTTAGACAATCTTTATAGATCTACAAGGGAAATTATTTGAATGAGAACGTCTTAAAAGTCCTATATTATGATAAATTGATTCTTGTGAGCTTTAAGCCATGCTATAATGTTGTTACCTCCTCAAAAACAGACCCAGAGTTATATTTTGTTTCATTCACACACGTTTGAGTAATCTTTATTACTCTGGCTACATCTCCAAAGCTCATGTCATGGAGCAGTAGTTTTCAAGTTAACAGCTCCTTTTATTTGCTAGAGATTAGAAATTCCATATCCAGATTACTCTAGTGATTGTGAATGGAGTTTAAAAACAAAGTGGAGTACTTTGTGTATTGCCACATGACGTGACAAGGTGGAACTGTGTGTTTTCTGTTTGAGAGACGAACTCGGAAGCCTAAATATCCAGGAAGTTTGTGTTAAAAATGTGTGAATGACTCCAGGTCTGTTATTGATGAGGAAACATTGTAAAATAGAGTAATATGGACCCTTTAAACATGCCTGCCGGTCTTGGTTGAAGCCCAAAAGCCCAAAAATACAGTTTTTTTTTTTTTTTTTTTAACATATTTTATCATATATTCAATCAAAA
Source organism: Paratrypauchen microcephalus (assembly GCA_036785185.1). Classification (NCBI taxonomy): domain Eukaryota; kingdom Metazoa; phylum Chordata; class Actinopteri; order Gobiiformes; family Gobiidae; genus Paratrypauchen; species Paratrypauchen microcephalus. Next base: position 2,349,588 of record JAVJIX010000073.1, read on the forward strand.
TACATACATACTTGTGTTTTTGATTTTCAGGAGGTGAAGTCTGAGCTGGAGCAGGAGTCTGGTCAGCTGAAGTCTTTCTGCAGCCTGGGCTCAGAGCTCAGCCAATCAAAAACTTTCACCAACACTCAGAGCCTATTAGACAATGTCAAAGAGGTCTCTGAAGAATTCAACCAACTGGAGACGAGCATCAATAAAAGGTAAAACAAGCAACCACCTCTCCAAAAAACGAATACTGCAGATTTACTGCAGTTTACACATTTCGCAACTTTTAACCATGGGGGGGGGGGGCTAAACAGGGTAGGGGAGCTCACATTAAGGTTCAAAAACCTCAGAAAGTGAAAATTTCATGCCATGGGACCTTTAAACGTGGTTATTCTAATGTATTACTCTTTATAACTGGTAAAAAAATAAAATCAGATTATGTCTGGATTTGCCCTTCTCTTTTAAAACTCTCCCGGTGACTTTGTGTTTGTCCCTTTGCTGTTGGCATTTCTAAAACCGTATCCTTCGCCGGTTGCCATGCCGACCCTGCTTCCACAAGCGAGGCCCTGTCAGCACGAGCATGGGGCTGGGATTTTAAAAATACAACTCCCAGAATGTGTGTGGGATTTTGGACGGATTTACCCGCCACTTAAAAGTCCCGTTTTAACATGTCCGGACGCATATTAAGTGACAGGGTTTAAAATAATAGTTGTTGTCACTTCTGAGACCTTAAAGCAGGGTTCAGGGATGTTCCTGGAGATGGAGACCTGTTGAGTTCAGTGCAGACATACTGTAGTTAAAGGTGTATGGTGGGTCCCTCAAATGTTTTTCTCCATGGAGATGTTAATGTTTTGTCTGGAATGTTTGACAGCGTGGCATTAAACCTTTCTGTCATCATGGAGACCAAACCAAAGTTTTTCTAGGTATTTTTGAGTACCTGTAATTTAGTATGTGTAAGGTAGAGCTGTTTAATGTCATACTGTGGAACATTCCAGGCAGAGCAATGACATATCCATAGAAACAAGCTAGTGATGGGACCCCCAACCAAGTGAGGTTACATAGTGCACCTTTAAATTCTTGTTTTCAGATCCTGTTGTTCTCCTGGCCTTATTTCTCTGTTTTATTCCCTATATTTACTGTTTGGTGTAGACCTGGTTTAGTCCTGGTTCAGTCCTGGTTTGACCAATATAAAAATCTGTACTTGGAAAATTATTTTCACTATTTATAATATCGTTTTCTCATCAAAAAAACACCTGGACTTGGGACTTGGTTCATTCACATTAATAATGGAGTTTATTAAAAGGGGTCAGCATGATTTATTAATTAACCTACATACAAATATGAATGCTTATGAGCTAAATTTGTATAATGTGAGGTCCTATATTATGAAAAATTGGCTTTTGTGAGCTTGAAGCCATGTTAGAATGTTGTCTGTGTAACCTTTTTTATTAGTCTGTCTATATCTATAAATATCTAAATGCTCTGTTCCACCTTGTGAGGTCATGAAGTGGTAGGTTTCAAGTCAACAGCTCCTTTTACCTTTGGAAATTCCAGGGCTGAAATCATCCAAATGATTCTTGTGAAGGTGTACGCAGATAAAACAAAACAAAAACAAAAAACAGTGAAGCACATGGTGTCACTAAGTTTTTTTTCAGTTTGAGAGAAGAACTCAGCCTAAATATGCAGGATTTGTGTGTTTAAACGTGTGAATGAAACAAAACACAACTCCAAGTCTGTTTGTGATGAGGAAACATTATAATGTAGATCTGAATATACAGCTCTGGAAAATAATAAGAGACCACTGCATTTTTTTCTGAAATCAGCATCTCTACATGTATTACAGCCATTCCATTCCAGCATCTGTTGAATTCCAACTGTCTTGGGACAGACTTTTGGCGTTAGTATTTCATTGAATAGCAATTTTGATACTGTAACTTTGGGATGAATTGAATCTTTGCTCAATCACAGATGCCTCCCATCTACTACAGTAGGCCTATGCGAATATTAACAAAATTAATGTTGTCTTCTTTTTATATAAACATTTTGTGCATTCTTCTTCAGGTAAATAAGCTATTTAGCTTTTTACTATTTGTCTTATTAGAAGAAAGCACAAAGTTTTTAGTAGGCCTGCGCTTCTGAACAACACATACAGTTCTGGAAAAAAATAAGAGACCGCTGCATTTTTTTCTGAAATCATAATACATGTATTACAGCCATTCCATTCCAGCGTCTGTTGAATTCCAACACGAACACAAAGCTGAGCTACTTCAGTTCTTGCACCAGGAGTGGAATAAAGTCACCCAAGAACAATGTGAAAGACTTGTGGAGAGCATGCCAAGGCGCATGAAAACTGTGATTAAAAATAAGGGTTATTGCACCAAATATTGATTTCTGAACTCTTCTTAAGTGTAAAAACATTAGTATTATGTTGTTTTAAAATGAATTTGATCTTATTTCTTTGCATTGTTTGAGGTCTGAAAACATGTATCTTTTTTGTTATTTTGACCATTTGTCATTTTCTGCAAATAAATGCTCTAAACGATAATATTTTTATTTGGAATTTGGGGGAAATGTTGTCAGTAGTTTATAGACTCCAACAAAAATGTTTCTTTTGCCCAAACACATACCTATAAGTAGTAAACTCAGAAAAACTGATCATTTTGCAGTGGTCTCTTTATTTTTTTCCAGAGCTGTACTGTAATATGGAGCCTTTATTTAAACCATCTAAACAAGGCCTGATCTGTAGTCACCTGTAACCTCAAGCATCATAAATGATCTTGTTAAACATACCAAACATGCTGTGTATTCTGGTCTGGTTTAGTCTCTGTATCTGGCTGCTGTTGGAGGCTAATATAAGCAGTGGACATGGCTCATTGTCCTGCAGACTTTTGGATCAGCCCCAGCCTTTCCTTCTCTGTCCCGAGGGAGAAAAATGGCAGCATTATAATGACACTGTCCAGGGCCAAAAGACTTCTAAGAGCTGTTTTGTCTACAGCGAGATCAGAGAGGCCAGGGCTGTGTCAGCAGTGACCCCGGGCCCGTCAGAAGTAGTTTATGTAGTCTCTTCTATAATTATATCATAAAAACATAACTGTATGCTTTATATCGCAGTGCTGTATTTGTTCTGAGCCAAAGCAGAGACTATTGAGCTATAGTCTATTGAGAGACTGTGAGCTATTTTTTTTACCCTCTTCCCAGAAATGCCCCAAAAAGGACAATGTGGACACAAGCAAGCTGGTTGAAATTATACAAAATTGACTCTTGGAAGCTTTAAGCCATGTTATAATGTTGTTATCTCCCCAAAAACATATCTGGAGTTGTATTTTGTTGTGTTTTTGAGTGGTAGTTTTCAAGTTAACAGTTCCTTTTACCTTTTGTTCAGTAGATAATGGTAATTCCAAGACTGAAAGGATTGTAGTGAAGTGCATGGAGTTTAAAAACACAGTGGAGCAGGGTTTGTGTGTTAAACATGTGTGAATGAAACAAAACACAACTTCAGGTATGTTTTTGTTGAGGAAATAACATAACATAGTTCAGAAAATGGCGTAATTAAGAACTTCTACCTGGTTTAGTTCTGATCGAGTCCTAGTTTTGGTCCTGGTTTTGTCCTGGTTTAGTCCTGGTTTAGTTCTTTTATTTTAATTGTATGTTTTTTTGTTCAGGATTACTTTTAATGATATTTTGGGTTGAGTTTTTCTCCCAGTCTAACACCACAGTATGTAGCTTTTTAGCCAAACATATCTATATCCATGGAGAATGTTCTGGAGGGTTTTAACTGTCTCCACTTGTCTTGTTTCCATAGAGCTAACCCTTACCCCCACCAGAAAGTTACGTGCTATACCTTTAAATTGAATACTATGCACAATAAAATCCCAAGTTCTGTCATATTTCCCTCAAACAAATTCTCAATGTCTGACTATGAATGTGGGCATATAGTGTGTTTTCACGTGACGTCATAATCCGGAAGTCGGCCATGTTGGAGATACTCGAAACAAAAAAAAACGTTGCACTTATGCCACCAAGTAAAAAAAAAAAAAAGGCAAAATGGTCAAACTATTGTCGGGGCCTCAGCTGTCACAATAGATCGGACAGAGAAAAACACCTGCATTTCTATCGTTTATCTAAAGTAGAGACCGACCAGGGTGAACAGACAGAGCGATTATCAAAGGAAAGGAAACCAGGACTAAACCAGGACTAAACCAGGACTAAACCAGGACTAAACCAGGTCTAAACGAGGTCTATACCAGGACTAAACCAGATCTAAACCAGGTCTAAACGAGGTCTATACCAGGACTAAACCAGGACTAAACCAGGACTAAATCACGTCTAAACCAGGACTAAACCAGGTCTAAACGAGGTCTATACCAGGACTAAACCAGATCTAAACCAGGACTAAACCAGGTCTAAACGAGGTCTATACCAGGACTAAACCAGGACTAAACCAGGACTAAACCAGGACTAAACCAGGTCTAAACCAGGACTAAACCAGGACTAAACCAGGGTGAAAAGACAGAGTGATTATCAAAGGAAAGGAGGCAACAGAGGCAGAAAGACGATGTTCATATTTTAATCTTTGCAAAACGTGAGTATTTGGAAAAGTGATATACTCGTACTTAAACACGTTACACATGTAAAGTATTTCGACCTTTGCCATCACAATACGCTTCTCTCCAATTTTCCGCACTTTGCGCTCTCGTACCAGCCACAAATAAACAGGTTGTTGCCTCCAGACCTTTAGAGCTCTGAAGGTCTTGTGCTGTATCAGGACTTGGGGAGAAGAGCAGGTCGTCGACAATATCAGGATCGCTTACAGCAGCAGAATCGACAAATCGCCACTGTCACTGAACAAACTTGAATGCATCTCATATGGATCTTCTTACCCAATTAATTTGAGTTTGTTCATATAATGCTCCTTTTCTTTGGCATCCAACTTATCTCTATACAACTGGTCAACTGGATCAGAAGTTTTGAGTTCCAATGTGGAAGGTTTATCGCGAAAGCTGGATTTTTTTGCGAGCAATATCTCCAACATGGCCGCACTTTCAGGTCATGGTCAGATTTTTTCGAGTCCGTGAAAACACTCTGTATGATCTTTCCACTAAAAACAATTATTTATTTACATTTAGACTAAGCATTAACCTCTTCTTCTTCTGTGTTGCTCAGATTCGCTGCGATCCACGCCTGTGAGGAGCAGTTGCATCAGTTCCGTGGGCTCTCGGGGTCCCTCCTCAGGTGGCTACAGACGGCGCAGGACCAACTCCCCGCCAAAGAGACCAACCTCAACACAGACGGGCTGCAGAGGAGGGTACAGCAGCTCAAGGTTAGTTTGTTCTCTTGATAGAACATGAACATTTTCTTTAAAAAGGCATAAATACAAAATAAATGTTTAAAATACCACATCATTAAAAAACTACTAGAGAGTTTATTATAGATTATTATACTTTTTGAAGATTTCTACCATTTTATACCATTGTTCCCTCACCAAAAAATAAAAAAAAAACATGTCTGGAGAGGTTTTAGATGCCATCCATGTGTTTGTTATTTTAGTGATCTCTCCCCGGCCTTATCTGAACTCTCCTTACAAGTAACAATACACTACAGCTTCACAAACCTGATGTGATGTGCGGTAGATTCATTAGTTTGACGTAAGCTGATTGTGTTGTGTCGGCGCTCTGAAGGGGGAGTGATATAACATGGGGAGCAAGGGGAGCGGAGACTCTAAATGATTATAAATTATGTGTTAACAAGTGTAATATCTTCTCTTTAATGTTAAACTGTCTCTCTTCAGGACTTGTTAAACGACTGGGAGTCTCAGAAATCCAGAGTCCAGGACCTGAACAAAAAAGGCTCAGAGCTGGAGACCATTATCATCGACATCACGGCTCCACAAACCAAAACTGGTAAGAAATCGCACTGACAAAACTTCAGTTAAAGGGTTCATATTGCGCTGTTTTCTGGTCGATATTATAATGTTTCTTCATCAAAAACATACCCGGAGTTGAGTTTTGTTTTTTGTTTCATAACCTGCATATTTAGTGCTTTTCCGCTCTTGGTGATGTCATGTGGTAATACAGAAAGTGCTCCACTGTGTTTTTAAACTCCACACACCTTCACTAGAATGATTTGGATCTTATCAACCCTGGAATTGCCAATCTCTACTGAATTAAAGGTAAAATGTAGCTGTTAACTTCAAAACTACTGCTTCATGACATCGCAAGGTGGAACAGAGCATTTTGAGCTTAATAACTAATAATAAAGTGTTACTCAAACCTGTGTGAATAAAACAAAACTCAACCTCGGGTGTGTTTTTATGACGTAACAACATTCTAACATTTTAACAGGCTCCATTTAGCATCTCTGTAACATTCGTGCTACTTTTATGTATTATCACTGTTCATTCGAAGCTTCTGCGTCTCGTGGCCTTCTTGTTGTTCTTGTCTGAGTAGCTGTGTGTCTTTCTTCAGGTGCTCCTCACATCAATGGTTCTTCGGGTCCCAGCAGTCTCAATGGCATTCACACATGTAAAGGTAACAGACGGTGCTGCTCCAGGCTTCTGTAATTCTACTGAAAAAAATGTCTGTTGTCGTTTGTCTTTTCACCATTTATGTCGGCTTGCTGTTCAAAAGTTCGTACAGTTGTAGGGGTGGGAAATGCATCGATTGAGTATTCAAAGATGGTGAATAGATTTTTTTTTAAAGATCCCATGACATGGTACTTATTGATGCTTTTATATGGCTCGTTAATGGTTCCCTAATACTGTAAATGAATCCTTCTTCAAAATCAACACTCAGTGCATGAGAAACAGAGATAAGATGAGAAAGAGTCATAAATATCTCTCTCAAACTCTTTATTCTGGGCGTTGTTGCTTGAATGCAAATGAGGAGAAAAGAGCTGGCCTATAGTAGAGGGTGGGGGCGTGGCCAAACTCTCCGCTGTCAGCTCTCAGCTGATCCATTTCCGTGTTTTTGCACGGGGGGAGAGATTTGAAGCATTCCATTGAAAAATAAACACATTTCCTCAGAAAATCAAATTAAACCACTGCTGTTCAAAGGTCCAGAGGCTCAGATAAAGGACTTCCGAGCCTAGAAACACTCGGACGTGCCTCCAGGCAAATAAAAAAACGCATTTTGCATTGCCTAGCGCATTCGCAGTCCAAACTCTCTGGGCGTGATTTACAGAGACGCTGAGTACAGACAGACGGGGGTGGAACTGCATTTGCATTTCTTTTTTCGATCTGACGTCAATAAGGTGCCTTGTTCAAACTCGCCCGTTTGAGCTCCGATTTTTTGTAACGCAGAAAAGGATCGCAAATGCTCAGTTTAGACATTTTGCAACTTTTAACCATGGGGGGGGGCCTAAACAGGGTAGGGGAGCTCACATTAACGTTCAAAAACCTCAGAAAGTGAAAATTTCATGCCATGGGACCTTTAAAAACACATAGACTGTATATATAAATGGGCATAGCACGCTCGCTGGCTGTCGTGTTCCAGATAGGAAGTGAGCATGGGAACATTTCCAGCTCCATCGACTTTTTTTTTCCAATTGACTTTTTATTGAAGAACTGTTGCCCCTTTCTCTGTAACTGCTGCTGTCAGACTCCTCATTTTGGTCTTAAAATGTCTGTATTAACCCGCTCCGCATGATCCTGCTGTTTTTAGTCCGCTATTTTATCTGTAATTCAAGACATGAACACTAAAATCTGACCGATTAGATTAGATTCAATTTTATTCTCATTACACATGCATAAATACAGGTAAGGAAATGTGGTTTAGCATCTAATCAGAAGGGCAAGGAGCAGCAAGTGCAATATATACAGTATATACAATATAGACAGTGTACAAATAAATAGGGCAATATGAACATGTGGGAGTAACTATGGATAAATCTCGGACTACAGGCCACTTTTGATTCAAACGAAATCGTAGACTAAAGACATCGAGCTTCTATGATTTGAAAAGTGCTAAAGTTTGTGTTATTTGGAGCCCGCACGGGGCATATTACATGCTTGGGGAATGCCCCGAGCTATGGCTATAAGTCGCGCTAGGCTAACGGCGTTAGCATAACGCTAATCCAAAACATCTCCGGAAATGCTCCATATGACACCAAAGTGATATGGGTGAGTAAAACAACTTGTTTTATTACCGAAATAAGGCTCAAATTGTAAAAAAACGTTATTTTTCCTTTAACACCCTCACTCCTGATTGCCTCTTTGGTTGATATACTTGTGGAATTTCAAATATAGAACTGCTATAAGTGCAGCCTCGATGAGCTTTATTTGACTGGAGCTGAACGCTGTGGGTGACGTCACACTCACTTAGTCCACTTCTTTATACGGTCTGTGATTCAGCACTAAAAATAAGTTCATATCACCATCATGTTATGTACTTCCAATAATATTTAAAGTAGAGTATCCACCACCCGCTTGTTTCCATGGAGATGGCATTGCTTGGAATGTTCCAAAGTAATTATTAGCATTACAAGCTCATCTCCATAGTAATGAACAGTTAATGCATTATTTGTATCACAGTAAAAACTGAAAAAAGCAGTAAAAAAAATTGATCTAATGTCATACTGTGAAAAATTCCAAACAAAGCAATTTCTCCGTGCAGACCCCCCAACAGAAATGTTACATAGTGCACCTTTTAAACTTTTTTTCTTTTTTATTGGTCATTTATTTTGACTGACATATTCCAGAATAGTGTTTGATGCATTGCTCAATATTTCTTTTATCAAATTACACATCTCTCGGAGCATAATTATTCAGAATTTCCACATGGCTGGAACTCTGGAAAATAACGACAGATTTATCCGTCTCTTTTTCAGATCTGACAGAGCTGCAGGTGGCGGTGTCAGACGTGAACAGCAGATATGAGTCTCTGGGTTCAGATTTACAAGAGCGTCTGTCCAAACAGCAGTCCTCTCTGGAGCTGAGGCAGAAGGCGTCTGAGGGCACCCAGGAGCTCAGGGGTTGGCTCAACCAGAAGGAGAGCAGCTTCACCCAGGCACAGGTCGCCTCCCCATCCAAGTCTGAGGTGGTCCGTGCCCAGGCTCAAGAGAACAAGGTATCATGAAGGACTTGTGATTGTCATGTCAGTTGAGCGGGACTTGTTCAACATAAAATCAGTTCACCTGTTTAGTTACAACTAAATCAGTTTGTCTAGAAAAACAAAGCTCAGTTTAAAGTCCAGCTTGAGTTACAGAGCTTCAGACAGAGCAGTGCCTACAGTCACCATCACATAATGACATCAGCTACAAAGTTTCAAATATTTTTCAACTCTCTTCCATACCAGAAACCTGATGATGAGGGTATCTTTCATACTCTGAAATTGATTACTGACTTGTTCTTTGTAGGTGTTGCTGTCTGAACTGGCCGAGCGTGCTGCTAAAGTGGAGGAGTTGAAGAGCACTTTGAGGAAACTGATCTCAGAAAACCCAGATTCTCCAGAGGCCGAGACCTGGAGACAGCAGCTACAAGAGATCGGTACGTGTCCTTATAAGAACAACACTGTACTTGTGTCAACAGCAATGACAGAAGGGAAATATATATTAGTAACAACCAGAGATGGATGGACGGCTCTAAAATAACTTAAAGGGTTCATATTAAGCTATTTTTGATCTATAACAGGGGTCAGCAACCTTTACCACTCAAAGAGCCATTTGGACCCGTTTCGCACAGTAAAGAAAACACTGGGAGCCACAAAACCCTTTTGAAATTTAAAATCAAATAACACTGCATACAACGGCTTTTTTTGCCTTTGTGCCATAGAATTACATTTTGAAAATGAATGAACTAAAATAAATACATTTTAATTAAATACACTGGTCCCTCGCTATATCGTGGTTCACTTTTCGTGGCCTCGCTGTTTCATGGATTTTTTTATTCCAATTTTTTTTTTTGTAGTGTATCAACTGCATCCTGACTGGCTAAAGGACTGTAGACCTTTGTCGATTGATCATTCTCCTCCGTGCCTCCTGTACAGAATGCGTTCAGTTTGCCAGATTTATATAAATGTTCGATCGCAGTGTGACTCTGAAGTGCTGTATGTTTGCAAGTTTTCTCCCCAACAAAACCCGCCACAGCGAAGCGGTCATAAGAACTGTGAAATACACACGAAATACACTTTGGTTTCATTCTATAATACTGTGCTTTTTTGTTGAAAATCTACGAAAGTTTGAGTGTTTAAACAAGAGAGAAATGTGAGAAAACGTTAATTCCAGTCTGAGAAAAGTGTAGAATGTGTGTGGTGAGGCGTTTACAGCCTTAAAACATGGAGAATAATTGTAAAATATAAAGCTGATGACTTTCGCTTGTCGTGGGTTATTTTTAAAACGTAACCCCCGTGATAAATGAGGGACCACTGTACTGAGCTGCATCAGAGGGATCAAAAAGCCACATGTGGCTCCAGGGTTGCCGACCCCTGATCTACTTGGTTTCCTTATCAAAAACATACCTGGAGTTTTGTTTTGTTTCCTTCACACATTTAACACACACTCTGCATATTTTAGTTCTTCTTTCAGATGGAAAACTCTCTGGTGCACCTTATGATGTCATATGGTAAAAAAGGAAGTTTTAAACTACTTACTACAATCATTTAGACCTGAAATTGCCAATCTTTACTAAACAAAATATCACTACATGACATCACAAGGGAAAACAGAGCATTTGAGCTTTGGAGATCTAAACAGATTAATAAAGGGATACTCAAACTTGTGTGAATGAAATAAAACACAACTCTGGCTATGTGTTTGAGTAGGTAACAACATTATAACATGACTTAAACTCAATTTTGTGTATTATAGAACCTCTAAGCTTTAGTCACTTATAGATTTTACTAGTAAAACTAGCCAAAACTGTTATTTAAAACAAATAAGTACAAGTACAAATAAGATTTACAAACTATTGATAGAAGAGAAAAGGTAAACGGACTGGGTAAATGTAATTCTTTGGTTGAAGTACTTTTCCTGTTCTGGTGTCTTTTGAAAAATGTGATTATTCAATTTAAATAATGGTTTTGGAAACTTTGATGGTGGAGATGGACTGTACTCATGAGGGTAGGATCATTATTAACATGGTTTTAGGTTTCAAAGCCCAGAGCAAAGCAGTGGTAACGTGCGTCTTAAACAAAGACCTCTGTCGCCTCTGGGACCTGATGCAAACTCCCCGTCCATTTAGAGAAAGATGAGACTAGAAAATCATTGCGTTGGCTGCCACATTTCATTTTAATACACATACATTTAGAACGTTTAGGGTCACACTTTATTTTACAGCACAGCATTAGCAGTTTTAGTAATACAATGGAAACAACATGGTACATTCTTTATTGCACAGTCTATAGGCCAACAATGTTATAATACAAATTGGGGCAGCTACAATCTTTATGGTTCAAATGCAGATTTCTGTTGTTCTAGGTTTCTTTATTAGGGAAGGTTGCAGTACAGACAGAAAGACACACAATATGATGTGCAACCAGAGCCCTTCTCCATGTCGCCTGCAGAGCAGCGCCATTCAAGATTCTTTATTGTCATTATGCAAGCATAATGACATTTTGACAGACTCCCGGCTACAGAAGCATAAAGATAAAAAGCATCATAAATAGATAAAAGATTGAAGCTTCCAGTCGCTGGAACACGGATGTATAGAGTAAAAACAAAAAAGCCATCTTGAAGTCACATCTTAAATCGAAGTCACATCTTAAATAGAAGAGCATGAACAGAATAGAAAATGCAGATACAATATACAATCAATAACAATAGTCACAAACACATAGGACAAAACACAGTGGCACGGTTTAACATGAGGCATCTTTTTGTTTGGTTTACTTCACGGGAGGGTGGAGAAGGGGACACGATTGAAAATACAGAGAATATTTGACGGAACTGAACTGAGGCGGAAGGCTATGTAAGGCAAGGGCAGAGTGTTTACAGATGCATGTCAGTGTGTTCTTGCCAATTGATATGATGTCCTTTGATTCATGGTGAGCCGTGTTATCACAGCTGTGTGTCCTTGGGGTGTCCAGTGCAGCAGAACATAGTCAAAACACAGCATTCCTGTCATTGCGGATTCTCTGGGAGAATGAATTGCCAGGGGGAAATGCACATAATCAATACAATTTAGAACTCAGGTGAACGGACAATTTAGTCAGAACCGTGGTGCTGCAAGGCCCCCAACTTCATGTCACCCTGCAGGGCCTTGAGACCTCTAGTCATCTCCTCCTGGCGCATAGCGATGAGCGTTGTTTCTACTGTGTAGGCTGTGTGGCTGTGTGGTTGTGATACAGTGAGTTCTTGAGTCTAATCGGTAATAGAAGTGATCAGGTTCAACATTTGTGAATTTACCTTTTAGATATTTCATGGCAAAGTACAATGTAATCAATAGGGAAATCTGGTCTAGAATCTGAAAACGACCAATACACGTTTTCATTCATATTTATTGCACAGTAACTCTAACCAATTATGGCTAGTAATGACGAAATAAGCCTGCAAAATGAATTATACCCATAGTACTATTTACTAGGGATGCGATGAGACTAACTTAAGTTCACAATGTTGGCTTCATTAGCAGTGATTGTATCTCTGCTTTTTGGAACTACAGCTTCTCAAATTGTATAACTCACCAACTCTTAACTATTTTTTGTCTTAGGTAAAGGTAAATTCAGGGGGAAAAAATCTCACGAGATCATTTTTCTCACGCGTGCACAATCTTGTGGCAATTTTGTCTCACGAGCTCTTGTCCCATCCCTAAAATACAATTATGAAGACTGTAAACTACTAGAAAACCTGGTTAGTATTGGATTGGTAAAAAATGAAGAAATAAGGCTACAAAATGAATTATAACCCATAGTATCATTTACTTTTTCTATTTCCATGCCTTTGCTATAATTGGTAGTAGCAGAAGAAATACTTGTAAAAAGAGAAACATTTTTTAAATAAATCACCTGCAAATGGCACGGACTCTTTGATTAAATGCACGACCAAAAATGCTTTACAATTTCTTCTCAAAAATACATCTGGTTACCCTTTTTTCCCAAATGAGATGTATGCAGTGAGAGACTAGAAATTATTTCTGCAAACCCACTCACATGCTTTGATATTTTCACCAGAGTGCTCGTCCAGTGAGGTAATGCACAGAAATATTTAAGGTGAAATTGTAGATGGGGACTTTTCAGTTTCATAATGCACAGATGGGCACAGTCAGATGCCCAGAGGGTGAGTCACAGGCTGGAAAAAGCAGATGTAGGAGGGACTCTGGGAAGGCATGGTATTGTTTGGACTTAACTAAATTCATTTGCCTTTATTTAACCAGGTGAAAAATCCATTAAGATCGAAATCTCTTTCTGCAGCATGCATCATGAGAGAATGAGTTGGAAAAGTTGAACAATAATAAAGTTCTCTGTTACTGGCATAAAAGTGGTGCATAAAGTTGATAAATAAGCACAAAGATTATTAATATACATTGAAAATAACACTGGGCCTAAAATAGAACCTTGAGGTACACCTCAAGAAAAGAACTCTTAAAGGTGAACTGTATAACTTGTCTGGTCCATCACCTGCTTGTCTCCATGGAGATGTGCCTAGAATGTTCCAACGTATAGCCATAAACTTAATAATCTCCATGGAGATGAAGTTACAGGTTAGATTTGTGGAGAGGTATTCCCACTCACTGTACGAATTTGTGTTTTTAAGATATTTTTGAGCAGTAAATAACACCTGTTGTTGAACAAATGCAATTCAGGTTAGTTTAATGCCATACTTTGGACAAACCAAAACATCTCCATGGAGACAAACAGGTTGTGGAACCTCTCTTGAAAAGTAGTAGTTTCAAAGTGATTTCATTGTAGTTAGCTCCTCCCTTCAGGCAGATGTAGGAAAGTGTCAACCAGTGACCAGAACTGATGCTGGATGAGCTGTGAAACGTATTCAACAACAACAAAAAACCCTTTTGTCCAGTTGACAAATTGAATTTCTCCTTTTGCCTCTCCAGAAAAGTTACACAGTGCATCTTAAAGGATTCAGGTGGAATGTACAGGGTATCAGGAGAGAAGCTAAGATTTTCTAATTGAATAGACCACTCTTCTGGCTCATAACATCTGCAAGACTCGTGTAAAACTGGAACATACTTACTGAAATTATTCATCTAATCTAGTCCAATTTGAAACCATATTTCTATATCATTCACTGTGCATGGTCAAAAGATTCAAGACTTTGTTTAGTTTTGCGTTCAGTCCCTGTTTTCATGTGATTCAATCGTGAAGGCACTCTTATAGTCAATGAAAATTATATTCTACTTCGTCCATGAACAATTTGGTATGTAAATGTTCTAAAATGTCAGTTCTAAAATAAACCTTGCATGTTTTTGTTATTATAAACCCAATTCAAATGTTTTATACCAACTCCATGTGGATGAAATGGTAAAACGTTGACATTTTATATTCAATTCATTAGAACAATTGAATATTTTCCCACAGTATTGCTTTATTTACATATGTATGAGAGATCTACTACCATTTATATGACAAAGACTGTAAACACAGTGTAATATGACCTGAATTTGGTTTACCTTTAATGCACTTTGGGTGAAATGACCTAAATACCTAAATTACCTTTTTCCCCAGACTCAAGGTGGCAGGCGACCAATCAGACGGCAGCACAAAGGCAGAAGGAGCTGGAGACGTGTGCTGATAGGCTGGGCACCTTTGCCTCAGCGGCCAATCAGCTCGCTCCATGGCTCAGGGAGAAGGAGCTGATGATGAGCGTCCTGGGACCCCTGAGTATAGACCCCAACATGCTCAACACTCAGAAACAACAAGTGCAGGTCAGTGAGGTGTAAGAGGTTAAAAAAATACAGTAATGCAAAGTGATGTGTTAGTGTCAGTGCCACTTTATAATAACTACTCCTTAATTAGCTGTAAAGTGGTTTCATTAAGCAAAATCCTTTTTTTTTCTGGCTTTCTACTGTGTTAGAATGTTGTTCTCTCATCAAAAACACGCCTGAAGAAGTTTTAGATGTCATCCATGCATGTTTTGAGTATTTATGCTCCCTCACGACAGTTCTCCATAAATATACGAAAACATGATACAAAACTGTACACAGTAACTTAACAAACCTGATGTGATGTGCAGTAGTTCCATTAGTGTGATGCAAACCAAAAGTGAAGCTTATAAAACACTGTTTTTGACGAATATAACATTTTCAAAACAGTAAAAAGTAACTGTGATCTAAATACAGCTCTGGAAAAAAATAAGAGACCACTGCAAAATTATCAGTTTTTCTTATTTTACTACTTATAGGTACTGTATGTGTTTGGGCAAAATGAACATTTTTGTTTGAGTCTATAAACTACTGACAACATTTCCCCCAAATTCCAAATAAAAATATTATTGTTTAGAGCATTTATTTGCAGAAAATGACAAATGGTCAAAATAACAAAAAAGATGCATGTTTTCAGACCTCAAACAATGCAAAGAAACAAGATCAAATTCATTTTAAAACAACATAATACTAATGTTTACACTTAAGAAGAGTTCACAAATCAATATTTGGTGCAATAACCCTTATTTTTAATCACAGCTTTCATGCATCTTGGCATGTTCTCCACAAGTCGTTCACATTGTTCTTGGGTGACTTTATTCCACTCCTGGTGCAAGAACTGAAGTAGCTCAGCTTTGTGTTTGTGTTGGAATTCAACAGATGCTGGAATGGAATGGCTGTAATACATGTAGAGATTCAAGATTCAAGATTGTTTATTTGTCATATGCAAAATCAACACAGGGTCAACAATGCAATGAAATGCTTAGGATCAGAAGAACCGTTGACTCGCTAAGATAGTCAGTACTAATGACTAGTACTAATAACATGCAATAACATGCAATGATAGTACAATAGTAGAGATGCTGATTTCAGAAAAAAAAAATGCAGTGGTCTCTTTTTTTTTTTTTTCCAGAGCTGTATGTTATGTTTTAGCAGCTAATATCCCGTAGAAGTTTTTTTTTAATTAAGCTTTTTTTTAATTAAGCTTTTTTTTTTTTTTTTTTTTTTTTCAATACTCTCCCGGTCACTGTTTTTTATTATTATCACTACTATTATTATTATTCGATTTATTACTTATTTTTTTAAATTATTATTATCACCTATCTTTATGCCTTTTTTTGCCTGCATGCACTTGTCTTCTTGTTCAAACTGTCCCTACCTGGAGCTACTGTGACAAGTAAATTTCTCCTATGTGAGATCAATAAAGTCTTATCTTATCTTATCTTATCTTATCTTGATCAAAAAATTAAGAATGAAAGGCTTAGTAACTTCTCCAATGCCCGTGATGTTGGATCTCAGAATCTCAAACAATAAAATAAACAATAAATAAATCAATGTGTTATTAATATTTTATGTTTTCTGTCTTCTATACTTCATGTATGTCATGGCCAGTTCTAACCAAACTCACTTTCTAATTTGTCATTCCCAGTTCATGTTGCGTGAGTTTGAGACACGGCGCCCACAGATGGATCAGCTGACCCAAGCGGCGGAGGGCATCCTGTCTCAGTCTGACCCCTCTCAGGAGCCCTCTGACCTGGGCGAGGTGAGGGCCGAGCTGGGGTCCATCACCCAACAGTGGGACGGACTCACGGACAGACTCACACAGAGGGCCAGCAACATCGACCAGGCACAAGGAACCAGCCAGAGATACCAGGTAAGAGCTGTCAAATACAAGCAAGACTTTATTTTAATGTTTAATCAAGTAATGGTAGGTTGTAAAAAGTAAAACATGAGCTAACCACTTTATAGAGGTTTTCTAATAAAAGGTTTTAATGGATGATGTCAGTGATTTATATAAAAAGCCAATGTCAATAACTGTACACTGCTCACCATCATTCTGTCAATGAAAACAATTGTATTTTATAGCACTCACAGTTAACAAAGAAATGGAATGCTAAAATGTTGATTAAATAATATACATATATCATAATTATTGAAGGTAATGAAAACTTATTCTTTTTGTTATAAGATTTTATCATAAGATTACTTATTTAGATGAAGGAAGTAAATTTCTCCTGTGTGAGATCAATAAAGTCTTATCTTATCTTATCTTATCTTATCATATCCTAAAACAGGTTTATACCAAGTATTAAGTATATGAGAATATTGTTGTTGGCCCAAAAATGTGCCTTTCTATTAAAAAAATGTTAATATAGTGTGTTTCTAGATGCCAAAAAAGTCCTTTAGTTTGCTGTGGTACACTTTTTGAGTAATATTGAATTTGAAAAAAATTGTTTTTCTTTTTTTTTTTCCTTTAATATACTATACATTGAAAGACATTTGATGGTGTGGAGTAGCTCAAATATTTTAGAAAAGCTGAGCACACAAAATGCATAACGTCTCCTTTTAATTATTTTTATACATCTAAAAAGACAAAGTCTCGAAACGTTAAAAATAGAATAGAATAGAACAGTATTTATTTATTGTCATTATGTCAGCTAAAACATAACGAAATTGGGGAAGGCTTCTCCGCAGGTGTATCACAGATACAAAAATACGTATATTTGACTGGCAAACAAACAAATCTTCAGTAAAAATACAAGAAAAATACAAGAAATGAATGAAAAGAAGCTGAAAGAGAGGAATCTTATGTTATCTGCCCCCTTTTCCAGACAATACATTAAATTTGTTACTTTTCATTTCAACCACAAATTTGAGTGAATATTAGTCTCCTTTTCTCTTTTTTAGACCCTGCTGAGGGAGCTGTCCTCCAGTGTCTCTGCTCTGGGGGAGCGACTGGACTCACAGGCCTCTCTGAGCGCCCAGCCTGAGGCCCTGAAGCAGAGGCTGCAGGAGACCGGAGAGATCAGGTCTGAGCTGGAGCGGCGGAGAGGGGAGCTGGCCGAGGCCGAGAGGCTGTGCCAGGAGCTCAGTGCCATCGTGGTGGAACCGTACCTGAAAGAGGAGCTCAAGAAGAGGCTAGACAGTGTGAGCGGGCCCCTGAGGAGTCTGGAGGAGCGCGCCGGTGAGTGGAAGATCAATGGAGATGGTACATACCTCTTGAAACGAAGTAAGCTCTCGACCAGACTTGAAACGAAGGGGTACGCCTACAAGCTCAGGCAGGTTTTGGGATCAGGATGGCAGCGTCACATCGACCAGCCAAGGAGTCTCATAAATGTATTTTCTGCAGTTGTAATTATTAACAGTTTAGCAGGTTTACAATTATGACGCTTATGTTCTACGTTACTTTTAGTGAACTGTTGTTGCGGTTTTAATTGTAGTGATGTCTGTTTAGTTGACCTTATCGTTTCCATCGAACGTTCATGTATAAACAAGCTAGTTTTTTTGTCGAGCTGAGGTACCCGATAATCCTTGACATTTGTTTATGTTTGTTTGCGTCAATTGTTGTCGCCTCTGTAGACGTAGCAGCCAGGTAGAGGCGAGGGTTAATGACGCAAACGGTAATCGAGTGATGTCCCATTTCTTAGGGGAACAGTCGTACCCTTAGCCCTCTCAGCTCGGTATCGAGGGGCAAGACAAAGACGTAGATAAAGGGGTGGGGGAAGGGGGAAGACAGAGAAATGGGACGCAGCCATAAACTTTATAGACCCATGAGGCAAATTATGTGGTTAACTTTGGACAACGAATTAAAAATCAAATAGAAAGTAGTTATTCTAGTGGTGGTAGCTATTATAGTGGTGGGAGATTATTATAGACTGAATATATAAATGGACATAGCTAACCCACTAGCCACCACGTTCCAAATAAGAAGTGAGTGTGGGAGCGCTTCCGGCTCTTGAAAAACAGTCGCCCTTCTCTCTGTAACTGCTATTGTGAACCTCGTCATTTTGGTCTTAAAATGTCCTTACATGATCCTGGTGTTTTTATTTCACTATTTTGTCTATAAATAAATTCCTATTCCTAATACGGAACTCCAAATTCGTCCCTATAACTGCTAGCCTCGTGTGACGTCGCACTCCCTTTGTCCACTTCTTTATACAGTTTATATGGTAACTTAAATTTTATAGATCCACTAGGGAAATGACGTGGTTAACTCGGCTCAGTTGGACAACAAAATCTAACCCTAACCCTAAAAAACAAATATAAAGTAGTTATTCTAGTGGCGGTAGCTATGATAGAACCCAATGATTCCAATTTATAACTTGGGATCATTGGGTTCAACAGATTAATTCTACAATTATTTGGTTGTTTTATAATAATAATAATAATAATAATAATAATAATAATAATAATAATAATAATAATAATAATAATAATAATAATAATAATAATACAGAAAAATAACCAACTTTTTTAGCAAAGGGTCCACTATCTTCTTGTCTTCATAGAGATGTTCCACAGTATGGCATTAAACTTCTTCTAAATCTCTATAAAGACTTGTAGGCAACACCATCAGGTCAAGTTACAGGTCCGATCTGTGGAGAGGAGAGCACACTATGACACTCACTACGAATACATGCTTTTCAAGGTGTTTCTTAGCAATAAAAACACTGATAATTAAATGTATACAAGATAAATTACTTTAATGCCATATTGTGGAACATTCTGGGCAAAGCAGCAAACATCTCTGTCGATCTAGCAAGTTACACATTGCAGCTTTAAATATTAACGCTTGATTTAAAATGGTCTTGTCGTATTTTTTGTTGTTTTCTTTTTTAACTATTGAAAGTATATTATTATTACTACATCGTCAAATACTGATTATTCATAGCACAAGAAATAAAATAAAAAATACATTACAGCCATCTGAACGTCCAGAATTCTCTAAAATCATCTCTCTTCTCTTCTTCTCCAGCTGATGGTCTGTCCCAGCTGCAGGCCGCTCTTTCCTCAACACAACAGTTCCAGCAGATGTTTGAGGAACTCCGATCGTGGCTGGACAAACAGGCCGATATCAAAGAAGTCTCCAGTGTGTCCCTGCCCTGTACCCCTGACGCCCTGCGCTCCCTCTTGTCCCAAACGGAGGATCTGCAGCGAGGCATCGCCAGCCAGAGAGGCTCCTACGAACTTCTCCAAGCCGAGGGCGCGTCACTTTTAGCTTCTTTACCAACCGGAGGAGACGAAAGAACCGCGCTACAATGCCAACTCACCGGCTTGAAACGAGACTGGGAAGGGCTGAATGAGAAAATATCAGAGCGGGAGAGTAAGCTGAAGAGTACGCTAGCCAAAGCAGAGGCCTACCAGCAGCATAAGAGCGAGCTGGTGCCGTGGTTGTCCGATTGTGAGGAGAGGGATAGAGAGATACAGCCCTCCTTGGAGCCCTCGGCGTTGGATGAGTGTCTGCTGAAGGCCAAAGCTCTGGGGCTGGAGCTGGAGAAGAGACAGCCACACATGGAAGCTTTTAACACGGCAGCAGATCAGCTGTTAGAGCAGTGCTGTATCGGTGACGAAGAGGTACGGGCTAATGTACTTTTTATTAAAGGGGTTATGTTACGCAAAATTAACTCATGCAAGTTTTAAATCATGTTATAATGTTGTTTACTCATCAAAAACATACCTGGAGTTATGTTTGATCCTTTATTATTAAGCTGTCTACATCTCCAAAGCTCAAAATGCTCTGTTCCACCTTGTGATGTCATGAAGTGGTAATTTTCAGCAACTTAACAGCTACAGTCATACCTCACCTTACGAAAGACCCAACTAACAAATAATCCAAGTTACAAAACGCGTTTCATAAAATTTACGTCTCTGAATACGGAAGAAAATTCAAGATACAAAACGTGAAATCTCAAAAATTCAAATAATGCGCGCTCGAATGCGCGCTCGGCTTCGCAGCAGCCCGAATCCCCCATTGCGACTCTACTTAAGAAAAAATCACGTTACGAAACCACTTCTGGAACAAATTAATTTCGTAAGGCGAGGTATGACTGTACTTTTTACCTTTGTTTCAGTAAAGAACAAGGTAAAAAGTAATTCAGAAATTCCAGATCTGAAAAATTCCAGATCTGAAATTCCAGATCTGAAATAATCCAAATGATTCTAGTGAAGGTGTATGGAGTTTAAAAACACAGTGGAGCACTTCCAGTACTACTACATGACATCACAAGATGGAACAGAGTGTTTTCAGTTTGAGAGAAGAACTCTAATCAACTAAATATGCAGGACTTTTTGTGTAAACATCTGTGAATGAAACAAAACAACTTCAGGTATCTTTGATGAGGAAACTACTGTGTAACAGATCAGAAAATACAATAAAGGGGAAACTGTCTCTTAGATTAAAAAGTCTTAACTCTTTTATTTTGTCCCCTTCTCTTTCAGGTGAGAGATGAGAAGGCCCAGCTGAACCGCCGAGTGGACCATCTAGGGGAGAGTGTCCACAGCAGGACATCTCACCTGGAGGAGCTCAGCGCTCGTCTCAGGGAGTTTGAGGAGGGCAGAGCGGCCGTGGAGAGGAGGCTGGAGGCCGCCAAGCACCAGATCGAAGTCCAGGAAGCACTAGGACCACAGGTATAGAAGGACCAGATGTAGCACAGGAATGGGTTTCAGTGTCCTGTTTTAGGTTTTGTTTTAGGTTTCTGAGGACTTTTCACCATTCACACGATGATTTTGTTTTAAAGTGTTAATTGCTATGTCAGCGGTTTCTGTAACTCATGAATATATTCTCATCTCATTGTTAAAATCTCTTATCCATATTAAAAGAAATGTAATGAACACTAGTAATGGTACTGAAGTCAAAAAAGAGGAATGGAGGGGTCAGACACTATTTGTCTCCCATCTATAATTCCATTCTTAAACCTAAATCTAAACAAACAAAGAAAACAATAGGGCTAGCCAGATCAGGTCCAGTGGTGTGAAAACACCCATTATGGTCCTGAATGGGTATGCTAAACAAGAGTCTAGACAGAAACTGGAAAACAAAGAGGTGGGATAGTTTCAGAGTAATTTCATTATAATTAGCTCCTCCCTGCAGCTAGTTATAAGCAGTGTCCATCAGCACTCTAACCAGAACTGACGAAGCAGCTCGGATGAGCTCCGAAACGTCTTCGACCAAATAAACTTTGTCCAGTTGACACATTGAATTTCTCCTTTTACTACTGAAGTCAAAGTGCAACTAAAATTTCAAACCAAAATCTGGTCCTGTGAGGAAATCTGACAGCTCCACAATTCAGATTATGATCAGGTTTTTGGTGTTCTGTAGTAGTGGATAACATACACATGCTTTTGCAAAGTGTATTATGACAAAATGTATCCAATGATGTCGAATGTACCGATTTTATTACAGATTTTATTTATTATGAATATTACTATTATTGTAGTATTGCATATTTGGCGATGGGTTTGTCCTGCTTTAGTTTTAAGTGTGACACAGTTCTGACTAAATAAAGACACAGTTTGTATAGTAATACTTCACTAAATATTTTCTGTTATTTCTTTTCTAATTTACAGCCTGACTACTCACTGAAAAGCGTATATTATATCTCTCATGTGTTAGAATAGTCTTCAGATTGGACGTATGCCTCATGTAACCTCTGCTAATGTCTGTGGTCCCTGTAGGCGTGCAGCGCTAAGAGTCTGGAGAGACTGCGCACTCAGCAGGACAGTCTGAGGTCGCTCCAGCCTCAGGTGGTCTACCTCAAAGACCTGGCCCAGGGGCTGGTGCAGGACGCCCCGCAGACACCAGGGGGCAGCACTGAAGGGGCCGACAGGCTCCAGAAACAGGCCAAAGACACAGAGAAGGAGTATGAAGAAGTTACTGACAAGGTGAAGTTTCCTGATTTTATTTATTTATTTATTAGAAAATGACTCAGAATTGGCAAATTTTGAAGCAATTTTCAAGTGTTTCATAATGTTATTTGATATATTCATTTTTTTAAAACAATTGTATACACTTACAACCAACCAATTATTGTTAATGAAAACGAATGAAAAAACTAAAACTAAAATTGAAAAAATATTTACTTAAAGCCACAGTGTGTAGGATTCGTGGCGGATAGGTGGATGGTGCTATTGCACTTCCTGTTTTAACTACGGCAGACCTCGAGGGTCACCCGGGCGCGCCGTAACGCGGACAGCGGACGAACGCGTGAAGCGCACCCGGCGCTGTGCGAGCCCTCGCCGACAACTACGGTATAAATAAAACGCAGTCCCGTTCACTGTTTTTTTTTTTTTTCTTTTCGCATGAAAACACACATTCCCGATCGTGTACCATGACAATCTACACATCAAATGAAACCTTACAGTCTCCTCTTTTTGACTATGCAATTCATTTCCCAGCACAACAATCACTCCCCGAGCACATGGGGCTTTTATACGGAAAAGCACAAAAAGAGGTTTGTTATTTAGCTTAACTTTGAAGGCTCTGGACAGGTCAAACTCAGTATTTCACCATAAGCTTAGTCTCAATCTGTCCATAAGGATCCAGCGAATAAAATCCAGTAAAACAATTTAGTCCAAAACACGTGTTAGATCTTAGCCAACACGTGTTGGCTAAGATCTGAACCTCACTTCTTTTGAGGACAGTGATGTTCAGATCTTAGCCAGGGAAAAGAACTGGTTTGAGAGGGGGGTTAAAGAGGCTATTTTTGTCAAAAAAGAGAATCCGTCATTAAACAGACATGGGGGAGCTAGACATAACTTGTCTCCCATTTATAATTCGATTCTTAAACCAAGTCAAAACAGACAAAGAAACATTAGGGCAGACAATCCGGGGCAGAGGGGTGGAGAGGGTCGTTAGACGTTGAATAGGGGGACGAAACTAGTCGCTAGAGTAATTTGAAAAACAAAGAGACAGATTAGGGGGATCGTTTTCAGAGCTTTTTCAGGGAGCTCCGCCCGGCAGCTAGATATAAGCAGTGTCTAACCAGCACGATAACCAGAGCTGACGAAGCCTCTCGGATGAGCGGCGAAACGTTTTCAACCAAACAAACTTTGTCCAGGTGACAAATTGAACTTCTCCTTTTATCTCCTTTTTAATGTTTTACTCTGATGTAGCAATAACAGCGATAACAATAGTAGTAGTGTTTAAAGGAATTTTAGTGTATCTTTTCAAGCAGAAATCCCTTTCAAACTCTGTCAATATAGGAAAAACCTTTTATGACTACCTTGTTGATATATGAAATAGGCTTATTTGTGTAAAGCTTGCCCAAATACTTCAGGGCATCCGACTCTTTTAACACCTCATAAAATGTAAAGAAAGCGGCTTGTTTGTGTATGTTTGATGCCCGGCTTTAGCCATCAACGCCGTCTTGAATGTTTTCCCTTTTGGGCAAAACTACAGCTGCTGAAAACTCCTTAAACCCAGTGTAAAGAGGGCACAAATTCAAACATCGTGGACGTGGGCAGCAGTGGTGCCTAGATAGAGTTTTAATTTATGAGCTTGTGAGTGAAGAAATGCAAAAGCAGTAGCCCTATTTATACACGCGGTCATGGTGAGAAGGTGTGGGTTATTTTGGTGTGCATATATTTGTGTGTAGGTGCTCAGTGTTAAGTGTTCTAACACGGAGATAAACCAGAGCAGCTCCACAGTTGTTTTGACGGTTGGATCTTTGGCTTACAGTTGTCTTTTATGGTCATTTTGGACATGCGGCATTTTGTCATGATGTGAAATGTAAACGAGTGAAGTAGGAGTTTTGCACTGACATATCTGCTGCTCGTTTAGTTTATTTAATACTGTTAATATTGTAAAAATAGGGATATGGTAGGGCTATGATTGTTTTTATATTTATATTTTGGAATTGTCTTGTAGTGTAAATCATATACAGTTTTTTCAGGATCAGTGAAGATGTGAAATTTGATGAGTGAATGTAAAAATAATATTGATTTTAAACATTTAAACATAGTTCAAACTGACTTGTTGAACTGGTGGCTGAGGATCCATAAGTGGGTCACACATACAGTAGGTGCAGTGAATGTGTGCCACAGTAATGTGTGTCACTGTTCAGCTCCTCTGAACTCTCACGGTTTATGCAACAAATCTAATAAACTGAATAGATATTTCATGTTAGTTGGCCTATTGTTAAACCAGTGGAGGTTTTAAGATGCTAAATACTAAAACATTCTGACACAACAGTGTGATAGATGTACACTCAACAAAAATATAAACGCAACACTTTTGTTTTTGCTCCCATTTTTCCTGAGATGGACCCAAAGATCCAAAATTCACTCCAGATACACAACACTACCATTTCTCTCAAACATTGTTCACAAATCTGTCCAAATGTGTGACAGCGAGCACCTCTGCCCTGCCGAGACAATCCACCCCACCTCACAGGTGCGCCACATCAAGATGCCGATCCGACATCATGACCAGTGCACAGGTGCGCCCCAGACTGCCCACAATAAAAGGCCACCCTGAAATGTGCATTTTTTTGCTTTATTGGGGGTCTGGGGACTCAGAACCAGTCAGTATCTGGTGTGACCACCATTTGCCTCATGCAGTGCAACACATCTTCTTCGCATAGAGTTTATCAGATTGTCAGTTGTGGCCTGTGGAATGTTGGTCCACTCCTCTTCAATGGCTGTGCGAAGTTGCTGGATATTAGTGGGAGCTGGTACATGCTGTCGTATACGCCGGTCAAGCACATCCCAAACATGCTCAATGGGTGACATGTCCGGTGAGTATGCTGGCCATGCAAGAACTGGGACATTTTCAGCTTCCAAGAATTGTGTACAGATCCTTGCAACATGGGGCCGTGCATTATCATGCTGAAACATGAGGTGATGTTCATGGATGTATGGCACAACAATGGGCCTCAGGATCTCATCACGGTATCTCTGTGCATTCAAAATGCCATCAATAAAATGCACCTGTGTTCTTCGTCCATAACAGCCTTTGAAGAGGAGTGGACCAACATTCCACAGGCCACAATTGACAATCTGATAAACTCTATGCGAAGAAGATGTGTTGCACTGCATGAGGCAAATGGTGGTCACACCAGATACTGACTGGTTCTGAGTCCCCAGACCCCCAATAAAGCAAAAAAAAATGCACATTTCGGGGTGGCCTTTTATTGTGGGCAGTCTGGGGCGCACCTGTGCACTGGTCATGATGTCGGATCGGCATCTTGATGTGGCGCACCTGTGAGGTGGGGTGGATTGTCTCGGCGGGGCAGAGGTGCTCGCTGTCACACATTTGGACAGATTTGTGAACAATGTTTGAGAGAAATGGTAGTGTTGTGTATCTGGAGTGAATTTTGGATCTTTGGGTCCATCTCAGGAAAAATGGGAGCAAAAACAAAAGTGTTGCGTTTATATTTTTGTTGAGTGTATTTACCAGTAGTGAGCCAGCATTTTATTGGCTCTTTTATAGCTCTTTTGTTTACTTTTATATATTTGTTTCATATAACATTGAGTCTGAGTAATCAGTTCACAAGCAATATCAATTTCTATAAATAAAATATATAAACTCACTTAAAGGGACAGTGTGTAAGATTTTTACCCGTTAATTACTGAAATTGAAGATACCCATTCAAAAATACATTGTTTTCCAAGCCTTTTCACTTCCATCATGAAATCAAAGTATTCTTTTGGACTTAGATATAGTCACATAAAAGGGGGATCTTCCCCATGCAGAGGCAGCCATTTTGAATACGAGAGCCGCAGAAGGACATTTGGGCTCCGCCTTCGGCAAGGCTCGTGGTTTTGGGTAAACAACACAAGCATGCTGCCGGATCAGACATCGTAATGGATCTAACACGTGTTTTGGACTAAATTGTTTTACTGGATTTTATTCACTGGATCCTTACGGACAAATTGAGAGCAAGTTTATGGTGAAATACAGAGTTTGACCTGTGCAAAGCATTCTAAGGTAAGCTAACCTCGTTTTGTGCTTTTCCGTATAAAAGCCCCATGTGCTCGGGGAGTGTTTGTTGTGCAGGGAAATGAATTGCATAGTCAAAAAGAGGAGACTGTAAGGTTTCATTTGATATGTAGAGTGTCATGGTACATGATCGGGAATGTGTGTTTTATTTATACAGTAGCGGCGCGCGGCTCGTGCGCGGGTACGAGAGCTGTCCGCGGTACGGCGCGCCCGGATGACCCTCGAGGTCTGCCGTAGCTAAAACAGAAAGTGCAATAGCACCATCCACCTATGCGCCACGAATCCTACACACTGGGGCTTTAAAGTTAAGTATGGAACTTTAGGGAGGTGGCACTTTACTTGCACGGTTTCACAGAAATAGAAAATTAAAACCATGGATCTACGATATGTTGTGTGGAAGATAATGGCCAATGAAACAAGCAGGATGAGGCCCACCTCCAGGCCAAATGAACGAGGTTTGTGGAGATGCAAGCCCCCTCAGTGTAAGGACATGATGTTTTTCAATGCTATAAACACAACCAAAATGATAACATATAAAACAAACCTTTCTAAAAGGTTACATACTGTGGGTTTAATAAATTGCGTTACAGATATGAGCATAACATCTGGCTCATATTAGAGTAAAACAAGTTCAAATCCGTGCATTTTCTAAACTAATCTCCATCTTTTCTTCAGATTGAGTCTTGCTGCTCGTCTCTGGAGTCCCGTCTGCAGGGGGTCAGTGAGGTCCAGTCTCACGTGCGCGACATCTTCTCTCGTTTGGCCGATCTGGACGATGAGCTGGACTCCCTTTGCCCCGTGGGCAGGGACGCAGACTCCCTCTCCTCCCAGGCAGACGTTCTCAGAGGGTTCCTGTCCCGTCTGAGCACAGTGAGGTCCCAGCTGGAGACCCACGCCGCCGACTGTAGCAACATGCTCCGAAGAGAGGGGTCGTCCCCGGACCTGCTCGCCCTCAGGAGAGAGACTGAGGCGCTGAGTCGTCAGGCGGGCAAGGTGAATAAGAGGAACTAAAATGTAGTGATTTCACTCATGTTAAAGGGTAACGTAAAATGACTGTTGGTAAGCAAGGGCAGGGCGACATAGCCTGAATTTTATGCAGATTCACACACCTCAAATCAAAATAATTGAATAAACACAGAAAATAGTGTGTGACAAAATGTAAAATAAATAATTTCTCTCTTTTAGCTGAGCGAGCGTGGTCAGGCCCGGTTGGATCAGATCGAGGATGCTTCTGAGCGCGTGCGGGACTTTTACCGCCTGGTCTCCGAGCTGCAAAGCATGCTGGGACGTGCGGAGGAGGGTCTGGAGGCTCAGGCCGTGGTGGGGACAGAGGTGGACACCATCAAACAGCAGCTACACGAATTCAAGGTAGGACGAACGTTTTGGTTTAAGCACATGTGGAAAAGTTTGTGCACCATCACCACACACGCTTTCCACAATGAGATTACAGTTCATGGTTGAGGCTTTTTCACTTGAGAAAAGTTGATGAAAATATGCATTTGTTTATCAAAGTTGTGCATTTGCTCAGTGCCCACTAACCACAGGGTAGACTGTTTAGTTCCCCTTCATCTACCTTGCCTAAATGTGTTCATATGCACCAAAATTGTATAGAAAGAAATGCCAAGTCTATAGAAAGTATTCAAAGTAGTTTAAAGGGCTTATATTACTCTGTTTTCTGATCTGTTATAATGTTGTTTCCTCATCACAAACACACCTGGAGTTGTGTTTTGTTTCATTCGCAAATTCTGCACATTTAGTTCTGCTCTCAAACTAAACACTCTGTTCCACCTCGTGACCATACTGGCTCAAAGCCTGATCTTGTCAGATCTCAGGGCTGCGCCTGGTCAGGACTTGGATGGGAGACCGCTGGAAATACCAGGTGCCATAGGGGGGCGCCAGTGGCAACAAACTGCCATTGTGTCCTTAGGCAAAGCACTTCACCCACATTGCCTAGTATGTGACGTGTGCGTCAGTGATTGGTGGTGATTTGTCAGAGGGGCTGATAGGAAGTAAGTAAGTAAATTTTATTTATATGGCAGATTTAAAAACAGTGAAAACTGGCCAAAGTGCTGTAGAATGTCAAAAAACTGAAATTAAATAATACATTTGCCAATAGCAAAACAATTCGGCAGCATAAAATACATAAGAACATTTGACATGGCACAACAAGTATACATAAGATGAAATAAAAGACAGGATAAAAGATAGAGATAAAAAAAGAGCTAAGAGGCAAAGGCCACAGTGTATAAATGAGTTTTTAGTTTGGATTTAAAAGTGGTGATTGTTGGAGCAGATCTGATGTCAGCAGGTAAACTGTTCCAGAGACGTGGAGCTGCCACAGCCAAAGCACGGTCCCCTTTGTGCTTGAGGCGGGAACGGGCAACACAAAGGAGACCTTTGTCGGCAGATCTGAGGGACCTGGGTGCAGAGTAATGTTGCAGCATGTCGGAGATGTACTTGGGGTCTGGCCATGAAAGGACTTAAAAACCAAAAGAAGTATTTTAAATTGGATTCTGAAACAAATGGGAAGCCAGTGCAGAGAGGAGAGGACAGGACTGATGTGTTCCTGCCTCTTGGTGCCTGTTAAAAGTCTAGCAGCAGCATTTTGCACCAACTGCATGCGAGCTGATGGCGCAGATTGGCAGCCTCACTTCCACCAGTCTGTCCCAGGGCAGCTGTGGCTACAATAGTAGCTTTGCACCACTGAGTGTGGAGTAAATAAATAATACTCAGTAAAGCATCTTCGAGTGAAAAAGAGCTATATAAAACTGCTCTGTTATTATTGTCATATCATGTGATAATATCAGGGATGAAAGAGTTCCGTTTTTTAGCGGATCTCCGCTTTTTTTTCCAGCTGCGGGGTAATTTTTTTTTTTTTTTTTTTTACATCTGTGCAAATTCGTTGAGAAAGATTTTGGGTGTATATATACTATATGTATAGTTGTGTTTAGGGTCGCCAACAGTCCCTTGAAAAACAGAATCGTCCCGTATTCAGAACATAAGTACGTGTATCTCGTATTAAACTTCGTATTAAACTGCGGGCCGGGTGAGCCCGTGTCTGGAGCCGTGGACCGAGCGAGTGAGCGCAGCTCTTTCGTAACAGCCTGTACCATTGTGTGTACACAGGTTAAACTTTATAAAACATCCTATACCTCATCCTACCTGCCCGTGCCTCACTTAACGCGTCGCTCCTCGCTTTTTCACCTGCGCCTTTTAGCGCGCATAAGCTCCTCCTCAATGCCTCTGATTAGACAAAGTGCAAAGCAAAAACAAATCCAATATATATACTACTAGTACCTGTTAATAAAATGTGTGTTTTGTACTTTTATGTACAGTTTTATTTTATTGCTAACATATAGCATATAGAAATCCAAATTTCAGAAATTAAAAATTTTCCAGCGGGGGGGGGGGGGACTTTCCGCTTTTTTCATGATTGGCCACTTTCATCCCTGTAATATATTACACTGTTTAAACTTCATACACTGCAATCATTTGGATAATTTTAGCCCTGGAATTGCCAGTCTCTGCTGAACTAAAGGTAAAAGGTAAACTTGTAAACTGCCACTTCATGACATCACAAGGTGGAACAGAGCATTTTGAACTTTGGTGTTGTAGACGGACTAATAATGCAGAAATACTCAAATGTGTAAAAAGAAAAAAAAAACACAACTCCAGGTCTGTTTTTGGAGGAGGTAACAACATTCTAACATGGCTAAAAGCTCAATTTTGTGTAATATAGGACCTTTAAAGGATTTGGATATTCCATAATCTTGTACTTTAGTGTAAAACTGCATATATGGTGAAACCAGTAAGAGCTTATTATTTATGTGATGGTCCATTTTCAAGCCGTGAATGAAAAAGTGCTGTAATGTGACCCGTGATGCAGCTGTGTGTCGTGGATCATGGTGGGCCGCTCTGAGGGGGTCTGGCTCATCATCTCCACAGACAGTGAGGTAAGGGATGGTGCGTTCAAGACCACGCTGGAAGGTCAGACTTTTAAACGCTCGTCAGCTGACTCACACGTCTTTTAAAATGCTTCATGTGCAGTTGACTAACTTCTAAAGTGGAGGAGTGTGCGGTTTGGAAATTATTCTCTTGCTGCTGTGACGATAGAGGCACTTTTGAATAATGGCGTGTCACTTTTTGTATATTTTACACAAGCAGCTGAAAACAAAGATATATTAAGGATCTACTGTACTCTAAATTTACTAGTGGTGCTGTTAAACACAAGTGTGGAATCAGTTGTTGTAGTAGTGGTGGTAGTAGTAGTAGTAGTGATTGCATTAATAGTAGTTGGTGCTACTGTATTTGTAATACTAGGATTACAAATAGTATTTTAGCAGTAGTTATAGTAGTAGTGTAGTGGTAGTAGCAGCAGCAGTAGCGGTTGTGTGTAATAGGAGGATTCAAAATAGTACTTTTTGCAGTAGTAGCAGTAGTAGTACCAGTAGTAGTAGTAGAAGTAGAATAGAAGTAGTAGTAGTCGGGGTTGTGTGTAATAGATAGGAAGATTCAAAATAGTACTTTTAGCAGCAGCAGTAGTAGTAGCAGCAGCAGCAGCAGCAGCAGCAGCAGCAGCAGCAGCAGTAGTAGTAGCAGTAGCAGTAGCAGTAGTAGTAGTAGTAGTAGTAGTAGTAGTAGTAGTAGTAGTAGTAGTAGTAGTAGTAGTAGTAGTAGTAGTAGCAGTAGCAGCAGCAGCAGGGGTTGTGTGTAATAGGAGGATTCAAAATAGTACTTTTAGTAGCAGTAGTAGTAGTACCAGTAGTAGTCGGGGTTGTGTGCAATAGGAGGATTCAAAATAGTACTTTTTGCAGTAGTAGTAGTAGCAGCAGCAGCAGTAGTAGTAGTAGTAGCAGCAGTAGTTGTAGTAGTAGTAGTCGGGGTTGTGTGTAATAGGAGGATTCAAAATAGTACTTTTAGCAGCAGGAGTAGTAGTAGTAGCAGTAGTAGTAGCAGTAGTAGCAGCAGTAGTAGTAGTAATAATAGTAGTAGTAGCAGTAGTAGCAGTAGCAGTAGACTGCATTTGTGGTCAAACAGTAGGATCAATCGAAATTAGCAGCAGTAGCAGTTGTTATTGTTTGTAATAGGAGTATTGTACATACTTTGAGCAGTGTAGTAGTAGTAGTAGTGTTAGTAGTAGTAGTAGTAGTAGTAGTAGTAGTAGTAGTAGTAGTAGTAGTAGTGTTAGTAGTGTTAGTAGTGTTAGTAGTGTTAGTAGTAGTGTTAGTAGTAGTGTTAGTAGTAGTACAGTAGTGCCTTGCAGATGTATTGCTCACAGCTGTGTTTAATGCTGAACTTGATTTTATTGTTGTTGTGGTTCGGGAGCGGAGTCAGGAATGTGCCCCTCACTGTTTTACTGCAGCACCCTCAGGAGCACAGAGACTTCTTTCACTTCAGCTTCAGCCTCAAAGACCGTTGCACTCTGTGATGTCACTTCCTGTCTTTTAAGAACTCTCGGAAGTATACGTCCCATTCACTATTAAGTCTGTCATTTTGAGTTATTACTTCCTCTCTGGCTTTTGTCACCTCAGGTTTGGAAGTTGGATTCTCACACAGGTACTGAATTAGCCAGAGAGAAGTGTAAAAGATGAACATTATTACTTAAATGTGTCCCACCATGGAAGCTGAGGGCGCATGTAGGCATTACAGATTCTCAGGAAATGCGTTTGTTTGTGGGGTTTTTTTTTTCCAAAATTTGTGATTTTCGTTTTTTTGCATAATGTGCTAGTTGAGATCATGAAGAAGCCTCTCCATGTTTCAGATAACAGCATTAGTGACCTTAAAAACATACATTTTTAATTTCAAAAATGCTTGTGAGGCAAGGAGGGCTGAAGAGACCAAACTTTGAGAGGCTGTTTCTGGAATTTCAGGGATCTGCTATGGCTGCTTTCAAATAGAGATAACTTTTTAAAATATTGTCAGATTTTCACTTGTAAGACATCATTGGAAAGCTTAGAACCTGTACTTTCAGAACCTGTGAATAACTCAAAATGCCTCCGCGACGACTTGTTATTGGTTTTCCTGCGGTTGGACACAAATGATAATGTGTTACTAATTAAAGTCTTAACTGTGTAACATTTCAGTCGTTAAGTTGAAGGTGCATTGTGTAACTTTTCTGCTGGAAGGTCTGTCAGATCCGTTTCTTCGTGGAGAGGTTCTTGCTTTGATTGGAATGTTTCACAGTATGGTATTAAACCTTTCTACCTCCATGGAAACTAAACAAGACCAAGTTACAGGTCAGATCTGTGGAGAGGTGACCCGGAGTCAGAATGCCTGTTTTTGTAGTTATTTTTGAGCTATAAACCCACCTGTAATTAAATAAATGTAAAGTAGAGCTGTTTAATGTCATACTGTGGAACATTCATAGAAACAAGCAAGTGATGACCCCCATCAAACCAAAAAGTTACATAGTGCACCTTTAAGTAAAAGCATTTAATTTTATAACTGGTGATTTAGGCTCAGAAATACTTTGAAAAATGTATGTCCTAACTTAATGCAAGCGGAATTGTCTCTCCACAGACCTGATTTGTAAATAGTTCTAGTGGTGAGAATTTCTTTAACAAGGAAGTGGTGTGTCCATACCCAGAAATGTTACGCCGTGTGGCTTTAAGAACAAAATGTACGCCGAACCAGAACTAACTCAATATTGTAGTTTAAATCTTAACTGGACTCAATTTAAAGTTTAAACCAGGGTAAATTTAGCATTATACTAGGATTAAACCGCCAGGAATCATCAGTTCCACTAGATGAAACAACAATTTGAGAACCATGTGTGCGTTTTTACTCTTTGATGTCATTTCCTGTCCTTTTTAAACCTCTTTAAGTGTTGATATCTCTCAGTCAGGGCCCCATCTGTGATTCCCTTTGTCGTGGAATGTTGGAATGACTAATGTGAAATGAGCTCATCTTTTTGACGCCTTTGGAGACTTCAGTGTTTCTGTGTGGGGGACAGTGACTGTATAAATGGACATACAGTAGCTAACCAAATGAGAAGTGAGCATGGGCACACTTCCTGCTCCATCGACTCTGGCTCCTATTCACTTTCTATTGAAAAACCGACACCTCTCTTTCTGTAACTGCTGCTGCCAGGCTCCTCATTTTGGTCTTAAAAGGATTTTATTTTGCTATTTTGTCAGTAAATCAAGTTGCAGGTTTTTATTACATTCAAATCTGTACACACAGTTACACAATAATTCAATTCTCACATAATGGGAACAAAAAAAAACAGGTCTCCATGTTGTAAATTATTATTAGAGGGTCAGTCACCTGCTTGTTTCTATGGATATGTCATTGGTCTGCCTGGAATGTTCCACAGTATGACATTAAACAGCTCTACCTTACATTTATTCAATTACAGGTGGGTTTAGAGCTCAAAAATACTGAGGAAAAACAGGCAGACTGTGAGTGGGGGTTGCCTCTCCACAGATCTGACGTGTACCTTGGTCTGGTCTGATGGAAGATGGAAAGGTTTAATACCATACTGTGAAACATTCCTGACAATGGCATTTCCATTTTGTTCTTAAAGCCACACAGGGTAACATTTCCGGGTATGGACACACCACTTCCTTGTTAAAGACTTAGGGAAATTCTCACCACTAGAACTATTTACAAGTCAGGTCTGTGGAGAGACAGTTCCGCTTGGATTAAGTTAGGACTCACATTTTTCAAAGTTTTTCTGAGCATAAATCACCAGTTATAAAATTAAAGGCTTTTACTTAAAGCTGCACTATGTAACTTTTTGGTTGGGGGGGTCATCACTTGCTTGTTTCTATGGATGTTCCACAGTATGACATTAAACAGCTCTACTTTACATTTATTAAATTACAGGGGGATTAATAGCTCAAAAATAACTACAAAAACAGGCATTCTGACTGTGAGTGGGCTTGCCTCTCCACAGGTCTGACCTGTAACTTGGTCTTGTTTGGTTTTCATGGAGATAGAAAGGTTTAATACCATACTGTGAAACATTCCAGACAAAGCTGGATCCTCTCCATGAAGAAACGGATCTGACAGACCTTCCAGCAGAAAAGTTACACAATGCATCTTTAAGGTTAGACAAGTAGTGACTATGTTTAAAGTTAAGATCGGTCTCCAGGGAAAATAATGCCCACAAAAAGTGTGGAAATCCATTTGTGCGTTTGCGTGTGTGGGCAGAACACACAACTTTTCCTAGTTTAAACATCTTTTCATGTTTGTTAATTTCGTTATTGGGTTATTTACCGTAGCATCACTCTGGTCTTCTCATCTCAGGCCGCCGATTCCCCTGCGTTGCCAGTTCCTTCGACTCATTTGTTGTTTTTGAGTTTAGTTTTGTCGACGAGAGAAGGCCATGTCTGGGTATAAACACGGCAGATAAAAAGGTGTTGCGAGATGAAGGGATGATGTGGATGTAAATGGACGTCTTTTGAACACAAGCGGATCAGACCCATGTTAATGCGCTGTTCGTACTCTCTATTGGGTTCAAAAACTTCTCCGTTCTCCGTCGCTTTATACAGTAGGCTGAACATGGTCTTTTCAAGGGGAATATTCATTAGGAAAATTCACTAATGTTGAACCTGGTCATTTCTGTTCGTGGATTTACTGGATATGACATTTTCCATTATATGTAATTATTATAGACCTCAAGAATGTTGTGATGTCATCTAAATGCAACTATATTTCTTCACGGGTTTCACTTTCTGGCTTATAAGTGCCATTTTGAGGACTTTGGACTGTTCAGAAGATATAATATTTTGTTTTGAATTGTTAATTGCTATGGCAACGGGGCTAATATTTCATGGATAGTAGAATTTGGTCCCAAAATGAGTAAAAATACTGTTACTACGGGATTACATTGTGTATTGCGTTCCCCAATTGATGAAGTAATTTAATTTTACTCAGCTTTTATTATTGATATTTTGCAGTGAATTCATGCTGGGGGTGCTGTACATATGTCTCTAAGGTGGGATATTCAGCTGTTGTCATGGAAACACAATGTACACGTTAGCAAACACCATCAAAAATGTTTTAAAATAGTCTGAAAACTCAAGAAAAAAACTCCAAATGGATTTAAACAACACATTTTCATATTTCTGTGATCAACACGAGCGTTCACGGTGCTGTTTAGGTGTTTGGGGTCAGATTGTGTTCAAGTGAAGCTCAGATTAAAGTCTAACAGAGCTTCACACAGAGCAGTGCATCACACAATATCATCACAATATACAGCTCTGGGAAAAAAATAAGAGACCACTGCAAAATTATGTTTTTCTACTATTTTACTACTTTGACTACTACTACACCCTGCTTCTTTCAAGAAATGGATTAACGGCACCAGGAGGGATCAGTGGAGTCCAGACAGTGCAGTGAACACTTTGTTTCAGATAGACATAATGTTTATTTAGCCAGGAACCGGTAAATTATCTTATTTTTAAGTTTTTAGCATGAGCAACCGGTTAAGCTTACAGTGTAGCATCAGTGTCAGGCAGCTTTCAAAGTTAAAGCACTATAAGCATCCAAATAACATAGCGTAACATGACTGTACATTAAAGATAACTTGGTCACGAGAAAACCTCAGACACAGAGCTCTTTTTGGACTGTGAATTAAAGTTAAAATAAGGTTAAACCAAAAGAACTGGAAGCTACTTGCCTGGTTTACACCTGACCATATCACAAGTGAGATATGGTCTGGAAGCCACCTTCGAAATATCTCGTAGCGGAGGTGTGGTTTACGATCGCCAACGGCCGTTTATTGGGTGTTACGAATGTCTATCATTTGGCGTATACGTAGCCCATAGCCAATCATGTCAGTTGTCAGTTCAAACTGCAAGCTTCCGTTTGTCATGTAGTACGCGTCACCGTCTTTCCACCTCTCCCCGCTCTCTGATTGGCTCCCAGAATTGGGCGAGCTCGCTTGCCTTAGTTGCCAGGCTGTCTTTCAGATCGGAACAAACGAAAGCAGCCTGGGATTTCTACAGCTCTGGAAAAAAATAAGAGACCACTGCAAAGTTATCAGTTTTTCTGATTTTACTACTTGTAGGTATGTGTTTGGGCAAAAGGAACATTTTTGTTTGAGTCTATAAACTACTGACAACATTTCCCCCAAATTCCAAATAAAAATATTATCGTTGAGAGCATTTATTTGCAGAAAATGACAAATGGTCAAAATAACAAAAAAGATACATGTTTTCAGACCTCAAATACTACCTCAAGTACTCAAATACTAATGTTTACACTTCAGAAGAGTTCAGAAATCAATATTTGGTGCAGTAACCCTTATTTTTAATCACAGCTTTCATGCGTCTTGGCATGCTCTCCACAAGTCTTTCACATTGTTCTTGGGTGACTTTATTCCACTCCTGGTGCAAGAACTGAAGTAGCTCAGCTTTGTGTTTGTGTTGGAATTCAACAGACGCTGGAATGGAATGGCTGTAATTAGGGATGCACCGATGTGAAAATTTTAGCCAATATCCGATATTAATGTTGCTGCTGTGGCCGATAACCGATATTTACCGATACCAATTTTTAATTTAATTTTTTTTTTTAAATTCTGAGATAACATTTTATACAGACTGAAAATCATGCAAAATGAATTTTTGAATGTCGTCTTTTATTTTCAAAATGTGTTTTCAAAATGTGTGTCTTATTTTATTCACAAAACCCCTGTGAGAAAATTTAGATTTAAAACAAAAAAACACAAGGATGATAAATCACCATGTCACTCTTAATTTCACATGGCTCCCATATCATCACATACTTCAGGTTTAGGGGCCATTTTGTGTATTGCCAAGAAAAGGAACTGCAACACATTTTGTCAAATTACAATAAACTTAAACATGGACAGATACAAGATAAACACAACGTTTTATAACCAAGATCCCTGTACAGCTCGACCTTATTAATATCAGCCCAGTTTTACACATCGGGCCGATACCAATATGTTAAATTTTTTGGCAATATCGGCCGATGCCGATGTTACTGCCGATATATCGTGAATCCCTAGCTGTAATACATGTAGAGATGCTGATTTCAGGGAAAAAAAATGCAGTATTTTTTTCCAGGGCTGTATTTTGAACTACTCTTGTCTCTGCTTGGAAAAGTGAAATGTATGAATGAAATAGACCCCAGATATTTGTAAAATTGTAAAAATTTGTTCTAAATGCACTTTATTATAACACTACATACGATATCACTCAAAAAAAAGATGCTTTACAGTCAAGAACAGATGTAATATTATTAATATGAACTTCTAACTTGTTCTAACTTCATTATTAAAGAGTTCAAAAGCTGTATTCCCTTCTCCCGTCTCACACGTGTCTTGTAAAGTGATTTCTTTAAGGCCGCCGTTCGTTCTCTGATGAGGTGTGGACAGGGCTGGCGACGGACGGCTGCTGGGTCAGAATATCCCCTGTCCGTCACTCAGCCCTGGGGCAACCTGAGAGTTATTAATACGCAGAGGTCTAGGGGAGGGCATCAGGGTTAAAATGTGAAGAAAAGGACACAAAAGTAAGTCAAACGTGGACAGGAAGAAGCAGGTCAGTGTGGAGCTGGAGGTCACGAGGCCAGAGTCCAGATGCAGCGTGAGAGATAAGGCAGAAGAGAGAGCGGGGCTGTCCTGTCCTCCCCGTGACCCCAGACTGTCATACTTTAACTTCTACAATTTAATGCTTAATTCACTTTTAATATCTGTAACATACAAGACCGAACGACCAAGAACTGCTGTTGGTTTCATGTTTAAAGGTCCTGTATTATGCCAATTTGAATATTGTGAGCATTAAAACAGACCTGGAGTTGTGTTTTGTTTCATTCACACATGAGTAATTCTGCGTAATTGGACTGTCTACATCTCCAAAGCTCAAAATGCTCTGTTCCACCTTGTTAAGTCATGCAGTTGTAGTTTTCAAGTTAAGAGCTACTTTTACCTTTTGTTTAGTGGAAATTCCAGGACTGAAATCATCCAAATAATTGTAGTGAAGGTGTACTGAGTTTAAAAAACACAGCGGAGCACTTCCTGTATTACCCCATGAAATAACAAGGGGTGAACAGTTTTTTTTTCTATTTGAGGGAAGAACTCAGGTTTTTTAAAATTACATATTTTTATTATTGTGTTA
This sequence comes from Paratrypauchen microcephalus, assembly GCA_036785185.1. Classification (NCBI taxonomy): domain Eukaryota; kingdom Metazoa; phylum Chordata; class Actinopteri; order Gobiiformes; family Gobiidae; genus Paratrypauchen; species Paratrypauchen microcephalus. Next base: position 2,388,403 of record JAVJIX010000073.1, read on the forward strand.
TTCAAGTCTGTTAGTCTGTTAGAAAAATGTAAGATGATTATTATTATTATAAGTATAGACAGAAAGTTTGCAAAAAACTAAAGTAATGGAGTGGTATTTCACAAAATCTTGTTTTTGTTTTCATCTTTTTGATGAGGTTCCTATGATTCTAGGGAAGGATGTAACTATCTTCTGAAGAAAGGGAAATGCCATTTTTGAACCACGCACCTCAGTGTAAGAGGACACAAACCAAACTCAGGCTGTAAAAAGTTACCAAATGAATACAACATGAAATATTAATGTTAAAATATCTAAAGTTAGTCCAAGAAGCTAAAATAATGCAAAATATAGGACCTTTAACAGCACAAGTTCACTATGGAAGAAACCCAAAATTTAAATTTAAAAACAGCCCAGCCCCTTTAGTCTATCTCCCCTCCCTCTTTCCCACTCTCTCTTCCTCTCTCCTACACCCCTTCTCTTTCTCTCTCTCTTCCTCTCTCCCTCTCTCCCTCCCTTTCCCTCTCCTCCTCTTCCTTTCTCTCCTTCCTCTCTCCCTCCTTCTCTCCCTCCCTCTTTCCCTCTCTCTCCCCCCTTCTCTCTCTCCTCCCTCTCCCTCCTTCTCTCCTTCCCTCTTTCCCTCTCTCTCTTCCTCCCTCTCTCTCCCCCTGTCCCTCCCTCCCTCCCTCCCTCTCTCTCTCTCCCTCCGTCTTTCTCTCTCCCTCTCTCCTCCTCTCTCTCTCTCTCTCTCTCCCTCCCTCTCTCCCTTTCCCTCCTTCCCACCCTCTCTCCCCTTCTCCCTCCCTCTCCCTCCCTCTCTCTCTCTCTCCCTCTCTCTTCCTCTCTCTCTCTCTCTCTCTCTCTCTCTCTCTCTCCCTCTCCCTCCCTCTCTCCCCTTCTCCCTCCCTCCCTCTCTCTTTCTCCGTATAACTGATCCCATTTCAAACCCAAACACATGTCTGGCCCCTGCTCCCCTCCCCTGTCAGACCCCGTTTCGGCTCCACACGATGATGTCATGGCGGTGCTGAGTGAGACGAGGCTGCAGTTTTGGGGGGCGGGGACGGGTGGTAGATAACAGGGCGGTGTGCAGAGGTCATGGGAGTGGAGCAGGATTTCGGGGGAGATTATTGTTTAAACTGCTTCAGGGGCTAAAAGGGTCACTGAGGTAGAGACCTGTGGCTGGATTGTTTTGTATTAGTGTTTGAACTGTGGGGTTTAGACATAATCCTCATGCAACAGGTACTTAACTTCACTTAAAGATGGCGTTTTAAGCAAAATACGTGTTCTTTGTAGCCTTCTACCATGTTATAATGTTGTTTCCTCATCAAAAACATGCCTGAAGTGGTTTTAGATGTCATCCTGAGTCATTTAGTGATCTCTCCCTGGCCCTATTCAAACCCTCTTTACTGTTAGCTGTAAGATTCTGGTCAATGCTCCGCTCATAAGCCTACGTCACCCACGCTCCCACGCGACAATTCTCCAGAAATATACAACTGGAGATGATACAAAACATGATACAAAACTGTACACAACACTTTCACTGACTGTAATGGTATAGTGCTCTGAAGTGGGAGTGACTTAGCCTGGAGAGCAAAAGAAGAGGAGACTCAAAGCAGCAAAAACAAAACTGACACTTGTTATTAATATGTTGTTTTTGGTGAATATAGCACTTTCAAAACAATAAAAGCTAACAGTGATCTGAAATACAGTATTTTGTGTGTTAGCAGTTAAGTAAAAATGTATCAAGCAGTGCGATATACTGTTTTAAAACAGTGTAATGCTCTGAGTTGCTAATTCCACTTATACCACGGTCCCACCAACTGAAAATAGTTCTGGCTGCTCATAGATGTTCAAAGCATTATGTATTTGAAGCTGTTTTTGAGAAGGTAACCGCATTATAACATGTTTAAAGGTCATATTTTACACTATTTCATGTTACAATGTTGTTTCCTCATCACAAACATATCTGGATTTGTGTTTTGTTTCATTCATAATGCAATTTTCCAATATTTAGGCTGAGTTCTAAATATTGGGAATTCAAAAACAAAACTGAAACTTGTTAATATGTTGTTTTTGGTGAATATAGCATTTTCAAAACAATAAAAGCTAACACAGTGATCTGAAATTCAGTATTTTGTGTGTTAGAAGTTAAATAAAAATTAAACAAGAAGAAGAAGCAGTGCGATATACTGTTTTAAAACGGTGTAATGCTCTGAGTTGCTAATTCCACTTATACCACGGTCCCACCAACTGAAAATAGTTCTGGCTGCGCTTAGATGTTCAAAGTATTATGTATTTGAAGCTGTTTTTGAGAAGGTAACCGCATTATAACATGTTTAAAGGTCATATTTTACACTATTTTCTGATCTATGTTATTCTATGCTATGTTATAATGTTTCCTCACCACAAATACATCTAGATTTGTGTTTTCCTTCCTAAATATTTAATGCAATTTCCAATATTTAGGCTGAGTTCTTCTCTCAGACAGAAAACACTTGTTGTGATGTCATGTGGCAATACAGGAAGTGCTCCATTGTGTTTTTAAACGTGTTTTTACACCTTCACGAGAATTATTTGCATAATTTCAGCCCCGGAATTGCGAATCTCTGGTAAACAAAAAGTAAAAAAGTAGCTGTTAACTGGAAAACTGCGACAAAACACAACTCCGGGATATGTTTTTGATGAGGTAACAGCATTATAACATGTTTTAAAGCTCACGAGAGAGTCAATTTTGTACGATTTTTAAAGAAAGGCGAATGAATTGGATGAATTGGACCAACCAGTCAACACGTGTTCATACTTATAACCCACTTGCCATTGGTCTTACTCCATATTTGTCATATTTTTCCTGCCTGTTCTTCTGATCACCCCATCTGTGGAGAAGAGGTGCTTCTGTGTTTTCTTTCAGGCGTGTGTGTCTGTGCCTGTGCTCTGTGCTCGTATCGGGATGGTTGGCGTTCCGTGTCTTTTTTAGCTTCCCAACCGGAATCTCAGCTGTCTGTGTGCGACCACATTAACAGGGCGCGGCCACAACATCTCCGCCACATACCCCCCGCTCCTCTGGCCCCTACCCTCGACCTGGGGCAGCTGCCGGGGCAAATGTGAGGCAGGACACAGGGCCCAGTGCAGATGGGGATTCTTGTAAAAGGCTGGTTAGTCTCTACGACAGGACTAAAGTGTGACTCATTACACTACGGGAATATTTTTATGGACTTGAGGAAGACACACACAAATACCAGAGCTTAAATGTGGGTCTTATGCGTAGACTTATTTCTGAACATCTCTAATGAAATGACAGTAAATAATTAACAAAAAAGACTACTGTGTATCAGAAATTTGTAAATTAAATTGGGCGACAGCAGCTGGTTTAAATCCCACTCTTGAAATAAACATCAGTGGCTAGCTCTCACGCCTCACAGCAAAAAGGTTCCGTGTTCAATCCCCAGGTGGCCCGGGCCTTTCTGTGTGGAGTTTGCATGTTCTCCTCGTGTCTGGGTGGGTTTCCTCCGGGCGATGGGTCCCCGGGCGCCTGAAAGATGAGCTGCCCACTGAAGGATGGGTCAAATGCAGAGAAATAATTTCCCTACAGGGATAAATAAAGGATAAAAAACAAAACAAAACATTGGAATATATGAACGCTATTGTTTAGTTCTTAGGCAAGACACTTAACCCTCCTCTCCCCTACTGTCTTCGTACACTGGTGTATGAATGTGTGTGTGAATGGGTGAGTGATTCTTTGTTGTAAAGTGCTTTGTGCGCCTTGAAGGTTGAAAGGCACTAAATAAAAATATATAAAAATAAAAATGTTTTTGTAACCTTAAATAAAGATCCAAATATAGAGTGGAAAATGCCAAAAGTTTTAGTTTTACTCTTAGCTTTCTTTAAAGAGGGGCTATTTTACTTCTTTTTCTTTTCTTTATTTCATTTGTTAAGACAAAACAAAAAATAATAGATGCAACACACTTGCATCTATACAATTATAACTCAAATATGAATGAAGGGGAACAGAAAGAACCATAAGCTTAAAACATCTGCCCCTTATCAACTCGAAATTATATTATTTATTACAAAACAAACAAAAATAATAATAATAAAACATACTCTTTTTACTGCGCAGTATTATATCTTTTCATTAATGCTATTTTCACATTTTTTCTTAAAAACTTGAATAGACTTTGAAGATTTTATTTTCATGCTCAAGACTCGAGACACGTCTTTACTTTGATTTTGTTTTGAATACTGGTTTAGAAAAAACATCAGTTCCTCTTCATTTATAACTACTTTCCCTCTTTTTGAATCTATTTTGCAAGTTGATGGGTAATATTATTTGATGAGCTTTGTACATAATTTTGAGTAAGTTATATCCTACCAATTCTTAAAATTTTAATGTTTTTAATTGTACAAATATAGGGTTTGTGTGGGCTCTGTATCCACTTCCATTTACCACACGGACAGCGCGTTTCTGTAAAAGGAAGATTGGTTCGATGAGTGTTTTGCAGGCACTTCCCCACACTTCAATACAATATGGGGTATTAACTGCATTTAGATCAATGTCTTACCTTTTGAAAATACTATATGCCGTTGCTCTCTGCTCTGAGTAACTCCCCCTTCAGAGCACTATTTCTGCGCACAGTTTTGTGTCATGTTTTTGTATATTTATGGAGAATTGTCATGGGAGCAATGGGGATGTACACTTGTGGGTGGAGCTTTGCACAGAATGTTGGCGCTAACCATAAGGAGGGTTTAAATAGGGCCCGGGAGAGATCGCTAAATAGCTCAAACATGCATGGATGACATCTAAAACTTTTTAAGGCATGTTTTTTATGAGGGAAAAACGTTATAACATTGTAGAAAGTAAAAAAATATATACATTAATATATCAATTTTGCAAAATAGCCCCTTTTAAAAATGAAATCAGAAACAGCAAAGACCAGAAAAAACAGAATAAAAGTTGGTCTTCTAAATAAATAAAAATGTTTATATATAAAATTAAAAAAATGTTTATGTAACCTTAAATACAGTTTTAGTCTTAGTTTTATTTAAAGAGAGGCTGTTTTACTTCTATGGGGTATTAACTGCTAACACATCACATATTTACATCATCATGTTACCTATTATATTTTAGTTTGACTTTTGTTTTTGTTCCCCTCCCTTTGCTCCCCGCGTTAAGTCACTCCCCCTTCAGAGCGCTATCACTACACAGTCAGCGTGCGTCCCGCTAATGAAACTACTGCACATCGTATCAATACTTGAATGAACTTCTTTATTAAAGTCTGATTTGTAAAAAATACCATCCCAAACAGAACGCTTTCCTCCTCTGCGCGCTCGCCTCCTCCTTCACACCTTTCTTCTTTCTCCGTCCTCCATCTTGGCTCCTCTTCATCGCTCTCTGACTCAGTGTCCTCTTCTTCCTCCTTCATAACGTCAGCGAGTCTTCACAGATGGACCTGGTCCAACCCAGACCGCCTGCTCACTGGAAATCTTCAGTCTTGTGAAAAAAAAGCTGAAAGTAGACCTGATTTTGCCAGTTATGCTGCTTACAGGGTTATACAGTAATAAACTTCAGTCTGGAATGAGAGAAGATTACATTAGTGTAATTTAATATACAGGCGTGTGCTGGGTTTTATCATTTATCTTCTGTATCATCAAAATAACATGTATCTGTGTTAGACTGTATACTTTCTAAGATATTTGAGTGTATTATAAGATACTGTATAACTACTGAACTTACTTGCAAAGGGCCCATATTACGCTATTTTCTGATCTATGTTATAAAGTTGTTTTCTCATTCTCCAACTATCAAAGAATTTGTGTCCCAGGCAGAAATAAGAAAAACAAAAGCATGTTTGTCATTTTTTATTCATGCTGCACTTACTAGACACAAAGACGAACTTACAAAAAAAATATGGTAGATAAATTACTGTTTTTATTATATAAAATATGGTTTTATATTGAGTGTTTTTGCTATATGTCCTTTGTCCCTTGGCCAGGTTTTGGTTCTCATAAGACTGAAATTAAATTTGATTCAACAGTAACTTCATTGACAAATGGCACAGAAATTCCTTATTTTAATGAAAAATATCATGTGCTTGAAAGATATATTATCAGGGCTCTCAAGTTTTGAGCGGGGTGGTGCGCGAGACTGCGTAATTTCAACGTGAGAAATACCATGTGTGGCGTGTGAGTGTGTGAACACTTCGAATTGCGTGTGTCACACTCTCAAAGCGTGAGACTAGAGAGCCCTGAATTATTTTATTTATTTTTCATAAAAAGAACACCTGTCCCTAGGGATCACTGTCATTTCCACCACAAAATGTAACTTTTAACTTTTTTTTTAAACCTTTGTCTCCTTGAACCACATCAGTTGTGATGTGACAGGAGCTCATGTTAGCATAGCAGCGTTAGCTCCATGGAAGGAAGGGAAACAAGAACAAAATCAAGGTCAAATTTTGCAAAACCAAGAGTAGGTTTATTGGTCGTCATTTCCAAACACCTCATATTTCCTTTGAATGTACAAATAATGAGAAAAATACCATTTTATATTGTGTATTTTGAGTATATTTTATGCTAACTCTAAAACAGAGATTAGCATGCTAATATGTCATGAGATTTTACAGTCATTTCCATCACTTTATTTATTGTTATTGTTTATTATTATTTATTTAATATTTATGTAATTTCATTAAAACCACTATCAGTTAATGTTTCTACACATTGTGATGAAGTAGAACAAATCAAAATATTTCTAAAAATATGTGTTGGATTTTCTGAAAAATATCATGACCAAATTTGACTGTATTTTTAAACTCCACACACCTTCACTAGAATCACTTGGATAATTTCAACCCTAGAATTGCCAGTATCTACGGAACAAAAGGTAAAAATTAGCTGCTAACTTAAACTACCACTTCATAACATCACAAGGTGGAACGGAGCATTTTGAGCTTTAGCCTCTAGACAGAGAAACAAACCAGGATTACTCAAACATGTGTGAATGGAACAAAACATAACTCCGGGTATGTTTTTGTGGCGGTAACATTATTATAACATGGCTCAAAGTTTACAAATTTAATATGGGACCTTTTAATATGGAAAATTTGGAGAAGAATAATGTCTCACAAAATGTTACTCTTGATCGTTAATAGTGAATTCATTTTCCACTATAAACTGATAAAGCCGTGCAGTGTAACGCTATCTGACAATGTGGAAAGAATTACTGAAGAATGCTGGAAAATACCGCTTGTTGGAAAAAGTTAAACCGTTTTTACTTATCTATGATCAGCTACAGTATGAAGACAATGTGCATACGTTTTCGTTTTGTTACTGGCCATCTCGGGTAATTCCATCGCCGTGAGGAAACGTTCAGTGTGTCAGGGCCCAGTGAGCATCACACGACTCATGGTTAATCCAAGTCACTCCTCATCTGGAGCCAGCACCTCTGAAACATTTCCTGTTTTTACTTTTAGTCGCATTTTGCAGTCTGTGTATGACTCCAGTTTACTGTCGTGAAAGGGCCTGATTGGATCAAGCTAATATTATTTCTGTAATGTTATTATAACCCAGTGGTCCTCAAACTTACTGAAATAACTAAATAAGATAAGACCAGGGCAGGTTCTGCGTTAAACCGAAACAGAAGTCAGTGGGCAAAATTTAAGAAATAAACACTTAAATCTATCAGAAAATGACTTAAAAGTAGTGAAATTATCTGTCCGTGCAGCAAGATCTTAAAATAAACTACCTCTAAACTACAATTATGCAGTCTTTGGTCTAGAAAGTAGACAATAGATCTGAAAATAAAAAGAAGAAGAAGAAGACAGACTTTATTCATCCCCGTAGGGAAATTATTTCTCTGCATTTGACCCATCCTTCAGGAGCAGTAGGCAGCTCGTCTTTCAGGCGCCCGGGGACCCATCTCCATGGTCTTATTGCTCGGCTTGGTCAGGACCTAAGATGGAGGATTTTACCTGGAGCATCTTTTGGGTTAGAAAAATAAGATGATAAAATATAAGATAAAATAAGATGAATAACTTGATTTAAGTTGTAAAATCTTGTCCAGATCAGAGAAATTTACAGTTTACAAGATAAAAATGATCCGAACTAGCCTGGGAATTCCCAGGCCGCTTCCGTTCGTTTCGAACTGGAAGGCGGCCTGGAAACTCGTCCAAGCGAGAGTCCCAGATTTAGGGCCCCAATCAGAGAGCGGGGAGGGGTGGAAAGACGGTGACGCGTACTACATGACAAACGGAAGCTTGTAGTTTGAACTGACAACTGACATGATTGGCTATGGACTTACGTATACGCTCAATGATAGACATTCATAACGCCCAATAAACGGCCGTTGGCAATCGCTAACCACACCTCCGCTACGGGATTTTTCGAAGCGAGTTTCCAGACCCATATCTCACTTGTGATATGGTCAGGTGTTAACCAGACTAGATCCGAACTTCACCTCTACTAAACCTGGTCTTCACTGGGACTATAAATAGTAGATGGGTCTAAATCAGGAGGACTAAACCAGGTCCAGACGAGGATCTTGATCAAGACTAGTAAGATTATCTTCTTTATTCTATTTATTTTTATTCTAGATCTTATTTACTTATTTTATTATTATTATCACTTATTTTGTCTGTATGCACTTTTTTTTGTTCTAATTCTCTTCTGTGTGAGATCAATAAAGTCTTATCTATCATAAGATTAACCAGATTTTATGGTTAAATCAACTTTATATTAAGAATAATGCATTTACAGACTTGTCTATGCTTCTTACACTGTACATATCATGAGAACAGTACACTGTACTCATTATTCCTTTACTCCATACTCCGTGGTTATAAGCTACTATTATAGCCACAGTTGCCCTGGGGCAGACTGACAGAATCACTGCCAATCTGCCCCATTAGCACCTCCGACCACGACCAACACATTCACACACACACACCACATTCATACTCTTCAATGAGGAAGTGTCTTGCTTTGGGACCACTGCTCTAACCATTCTTTTAGTATGTGTGTAGAATCCCTCAGTCGTCCATGTAGAATCCATGGCAAAAGGAGAAATTCAATTTGTCAACTGGACAAAAGTTTATATTTCTTCGACCAAATAAACTTTTGTCCAGTTGGCGAATTGAATTTCTCCTTTTGACATTCTTTTAGTACCATTAGAAACACCGCCAGCTTCACCAAAACCACAGTTTGTGAATCGCTATTATGAGTCGGAGCCTTCGAGTCTCAGAACTCAACCAGGATTAGCTGGGATTGGACATCTTATTTGATATTGTATTTTATACTTTATTACTACTTTTCTGTTTAATTTAGATTTGTACATATACATTTATTATCATTATTTTTATAATTATGTCTCATTTGACACTGGTCTATTGCTCTTTGGTTGCTATTCCATCTATTTTTATTTACCCTCTGTTATATTTGATTTGTGAGCTACTGTACCCAAAACAATTTCCCCTGTGGATCAATAAAGTTTGTCTAAGTCTAAGGTTGTTTTCACACCAGGAAAGTCTGATAGTTCACTTGCTTTGGTCCGGACCAAATGTTTTTTAATATTTTTTTTTCGTTTCGTTTCGTCAGCCTCGGTTTCCCATAATGCGCGACATACTGTACGACGGGAGCGTTAAGTACAAAAAGCCAACTTGTGTCGGATCGAGTCCGGTCTGCATTCTCACCTCAAACGAACTGCTCCAGGATTCGAATGGAACCGTGCCGAGACCCAGCTTTTTAGGTGGTCTCGGTTCACTTGTTTGCTCCAGATCGAGATTTTTGGTTTTTATTCACACCAGCCCAAAAGGTCCGAATCAAAGGAGCAAACAAACTCTGGTTCGTTTTATACAAACCAAACAAGGCAGGTGGGAAAACGACCCAAGTTATCTAAACAAGCTTTAAACTAGACTTTGACTAAACCAGGACTAAACCAGGGCTAAACCAGGACTAAACCAGGGCTAAACCAGGACTAAACCAGGGCTAAACCAGGGCTAAACCTGACATACTACCAGTGGAAGCCATACCACTACATGAAAAACAATAATATATTCTAATGCTATTCCCATGGAGTCTGGTTTCCCCATAGCGTACACGCACGTACACACACACACGCACACGCACACACACACACACACACACACACACACACACACACACACACACACACACACACACACACGCACACGCACTATAGAGTGTGTTATGTCTGTGATCACATAGGTCTGCCCAGTGTCTGGAGCTCGGACCTTTCCTCTCTGTGTCTCATATTGTATCAGCTGTTGTGAATTATCCAGGCTCTCTCTTTCTCTCTTTCTCCCCTTCTCCCCCTCTTACCCTCTCTCTCTCTCCCTCTCTCCGCCTTTGCGCTTTGTTTTCGCAGCTCTTTTGAATTCAAATCATTCAACCGTCCAATGGGAAAGAAGAGCCTTGACCCGTAGATCTCTATTAGAAACTATGACTGACGCTTAAACGTTATAACTGCGTCTCAAAGAATAAAGGGAAAGTGAAGAATGTACTAGCATGGTTTGAGCTTGAAACAGTGAATCTAATTGAGGAATTTTCAGATCTCTTAGAATGAGGAACTGACTAAAATGTTTCAGTAAAATGGCTACAGCTATGGTGTAGTGGTCCAAGGGCGTATACTAGTCTATGTGCTCTTATAATTGTTCTGATACAGCTCATACAAGATCATTCTAAAGCAGGGGTGTCAAACATGCGGCCCTCCAAGACCTTTAATCTGGCCCTCGGCTGATTTTCTATAAAAATATTTTAATTATATTTTAATTTTCTATTACAATATTGGTAATTTTATGCATCACTTTTCTGCTTTTCCCACCAGAGCAGTACAAATGAAGACTCGCCTCTTTCCAAACGCTCTTAAAGGACCATCCTTTTGACTGTTGACCGTCACACCCTCATCAGCAAAATGTCAAAAATGAGAAAAGTGGACGCCGAGTGCAGGATTTTCCAAGAAAAATTGACTAATTCCTATTTGTTCATGGAGGTGAATGGGAAACCTGTATGCTCAGTGTGTTTGATACAAGTGGCGGTGCTCAAGGAATATAATCTTAAACGTCACTACGAGACACAGTATTTCCAACAATACAATAACTTAAATGGATAATTGAGAAGAAAGAAGATAAACGAATTATTGCTGGGACTGAAGAAACGGCAGTTTGTAATAGATTTGCGTTTGTGCTCTGTGCAAATATTTGGATTTATTGTTATTTGGGGTATATATGCCATGGGTTTTCTGATCCGGCCCCTTTGGGATCAAAGTAGGTTGGATACGGCCCCCGGACCAACATGAGTTTGACACCCCTGTTCTAAAGCGATTCAGGAAAGGTTCACTTCTGTCCCTTGAATGTGTGTTTTTGTTTCTAAACTAGACACTCATTTAAGCAGGAATCAAAATCCAGTTCTGTCAGCTGGACAAAGGTTTGGATCACACACAGGCATCTTTCCTGAATCGCTTCAGAACAGGGGTGTCAAACTCATTTTGGTCCGGGGGCCGTATCCAACCTACTTTGATCCCAAAGGGGCTGGATCAGGAAACTCATGGCAAATATACCCCAAAAATAGCAATAAGTCCAAATATTTGTGCAGAGAAACACAAATCTATTACAGAAGTCTTTTTTATTTGATGAAATCTTTCTTTTCTTTCAAAATATTATAATATTATGAAAAACCTGAAACTTTAAGAAAAATGCAATTTCAACACAAGCATACAGGTTTCCAATTCACCTCTTTGAACAAATAGGAATTAGTCATTTTTTCTTGGAAAATCCTGCACTTGGCGTCCACTTTTCTCATTTTTGACATTTTGGTGATGAGGGTGTCACAGTCAACAGTCAAAACGATGGTCCTTTAAGAGCATTTGGAAAGAGGCGAGGCTTCATTTGTGCTGCTCTGGTGGGAGGGGCCACATACAGAGGCACTGGGGACGCTGCTATGCTAAACTGCGCAGAAAAATTACCAATATTCGAATAGAAAATCAGCCGAGGGCCAAATTAAAGGTCTTGGAGGGCCGCATGTTTGACACCCCTGCTTTAGAATGATCTTGAGCTGTATCAGAATAAGTATAAGAGCACATAGACTAGTATACGCCATTGGACCACTGTGGAACCTACTGGAACACTGAGGGATTACACAGATATAAGACCACATGGAAATAGAAAACAAAATTGATTTATCACTGAAAATCACATTCTATTGTCTAAATCAGGGGTGTCCAAACTATGGCCCAGGGGTCAAATCTGGCCTTCTGATCAATTTTTGTTGGCCCAAATGATCATAAAGCCATTGAGCAGTACTTTTTACTTCAAATTCTGGTATCTCGATCGCTCACTGCATTATGATACAGACCTAAAATTTGCGTTTTAGGGCTTTTAAAGGTGTTGTGGCTCTGTCAAACTCATATAAAATGGATCTATCTGAAAGTCTCACTGTACTCACCAGCTCTACGGCCCTGGGTGGAAATAGTTTGGACACTCCTGATTTAAATAAAGAGTGTTTTTATTATCATCGGTATTGTGTATCAAGTCTAAGCTTTAGTATTGAAATTTTAGTATTGTGACAACACTACTGAATAGCATGCAAAGTCCAGTCATACAAGCATGAACCGATATATAAAACATACAATTCTAAGATTAAGATTAAGATTAAGATTAAGCTTGGGCTTTTAGCCTTTATTGGTCTCACACACAATGACACACAGTGACACACGGGAAAAATTTGACTTCTGCATTTGACCCATCCTTTTCAGGAGCAGTGAGCAGCCATCTTTTTCGGCGCCCGGGGCGCAGTACCGTGAAGGGTCTTGCCCAAGGACCCACACTGGTTAGCTCATTGCCCGGGGGGGGTTTGAACCTACAACCTCCAGGGGGAAAGTCCATGACTTACCAGTTGAGCTAACCAGCCGGTAAGATAAAAGGAGAAGTTCAATTTGTCAACTGGACAAAGTTTGTTTGGTTGAAAACGTTTCGCCGCTCATCCGAGAGGCTTTGTCAGCTCTGGTTATTGTGCTGGTTAGACACTGCTTATATCTAGCTGCCGGGAGGCGCGTCCTACACTGAAAAAGCTCTGAAAACGATCCCCCTAATCTGTCTCTTTGTTTTTCAAATTACTCTGGCGACTAGTTAGACGTTGAATAGGGGGGCGAAACTAGTCGCCAGAGTAATTTGAAAAACAAAGAGACAGATGAGGGGGGATCGTTTTCAGAGCTTTTTCAGTGTAGGACGCGCCTCCCGGCAGCGAGATAGAAGCAGTGTCTAACCAGCACAATAACCAGAGCTGACGAAGCCTCTCGGATGAGCGGCGAAACGTTTTCAACCAAACAAACTTTGTCCAGTTGACAAATTGAACTTCTCCTTTTATCATGGATTCTACCTGGACGACTGAGGGACTTTTCACGCATACAATTCTAAGCTTTCTTTTGTGTAACATGAATGGGAAAATGAAAAAAAGGAGACAGTTAGTTGTTTTATGGGCTGACCTCCCCCTCTGACCCCACTGACCCCTCACAGGTGCAGTCTGGGAAGAGGGACCAGCAATGTAAAAAGAAAAAAACAAAAAAACAGTGTATTTTTACCACAGTGAAACTCCACAAATGGCGTAAAGAGCCGTGACCTCCAAATTGTTCGTAATGAGAGTCTGTTCTGCATGAATCACACATCTGACTGAAACTGTAGAGCCAAGCCAACTTTTGAAATTCCACAAACTGGAACTTCTATGTCAATTTATTCAAAGAGGGTCTGTTTTACTTCTTTGGGGTATTAACTGCATATAGATCAATGTGTTACCTTTTGAAAATACTATATGCCGTTGCTCTCTGCTCTAAGTCACTCCCCCTTCAGAGCACTATTTCTGCGCAGTTTTCTAACATGTTTTTTATGGGTGACATAGGCTTGTGGGCGGAGCTTTGCACAGAACCTTACAGCTAGCAGTAAAATAGGTTTGAATAGGGCCTGGGAGAGATCACTAAATTGCTCAAACATGCATGGATGACATCTAAAACTTCTTAAGGCATGTTTTTGCTGAGGGAAAACATTATAACTAGGGCTGTCAGTTTAACGCGTTAATTAGATTAATTAATTACATTGCAAATGAACACGTTATAAAAATAAAAGCAATTAATTATCAGTGGAAATTCAATGTGCGCATTTTTAATTTGTCGTGCGGCAAGCAAAAAAGTTTATTTATAAGAAGAGCGAGGACGGGACGATCAACAAGAACGCCGTGATTTGTAGCTTTTGTCAAAAAGAATTTTCCGATCACCGAAGCTGCTCCAGCCTGACGGATCATTTAAACGATAAAAACGTCCGGACGAGAGCGAGTGTGAGCGAACTTCAACAAACCAACAAACCACGCTTGCAGAATTTGGGTTCTCTCTCTCTCTCTCTCTCTCACGAGATTAAAATGCGATTAATCAGATTAATTACAAATCCTGTGATATTGCGAGCGTGAGTGCACTTTACCAAACCACGCTCGCAGAATTTGGGACATTTGGGACAACATTACGATGCAAAACTTAAATTAATTTTTACAGGAATTAACGTCGCTTCCCTCCATCAATTTCAATGCAAAAGTTTAATTATTTTATCTGTTATTTCCATCGTTATTTCCACTGATGGAAACATTGTCTCCTGTGTGCAGTAGTGTCCTGAAAAACACAAACCAGGTCTAATGATTAACTAGAAAATGAGGAAGTCGCTGAGTCCATGCAACTGTTACTATAGTTACCTAGCCTCAGTATTAGACTGCATTTTGTCTTGTCGTCACATCTACTATTCACAACAGTTCCTGAACAACATTTTATTAGAAATGGGTTAATCCCGGCCACATCGTTTAAGTCTCTGGTTTGTGTGTCTGGTTTTATGAGCCGTGAGTGACAGGTGAGTTTTATGAAGTTGTCCAGGTGTTTGCAAGTACAAGCCCGGTAAAGGTTGCAAACAATAAATGCTTTCACGCAGAGAGAAAGAAAGAAAGAGGGAGGGAGGAGAGGAAAGAGGAGGGAGGGGCAGGTGAAATTACCCCGCTGGTTAATCTAAAACTACCCCTGGGATAGACGGACAACAGGAGAGCAGAAAGAGAGCAGAAAGGCAAAATGGCTGAACATGACGGGATGTTTTATAGGTTTGTTAGAAAGAGAGAGTGAAAGAGGGATGGAGATGAGAGGGAGAGAGGTGAGGAGGGAGGGAGAGAGAGAGAGAGAGAGAGAAGAGAGAGAGAGAGAGAGAGAGAGAGAGAGAGAGAGAGAGAGAGAAGAGAGAAGAGAGAGAGAGAAGAGAGAAGGAGGGAGGGAGAAATGAAAGGGAAAAGACAGTGTAAAGTCTATTTTGCTGCAGGCAGGTGTTCCAGAAAGTTAAGGCCAGAATCTTGGGCCACCTCCTGAGTTCCTTTGTTTCTGTGTTTCTGTGTTTTTGTGTTTCTGTGTTTTTATGTTTTCTCTTTCTCTCTTCTGACTCTCTCTCTCTCTCTCTCTCTCTCTCTCGCGTCTGCTCACTGGTCTTTTCTCTCTCTCCCTTTCCTAATGTTTCCCATTTTAACTTTCCTTTTGCTGTGTCTCTTCTGTCATTCTACTTCTCTTCATCTCTTTCTTTTCTCTTCCTCCCTTTCACCCCTTGCTACCTCTCCTCTCCCCCCGCCTCTCTCTCTCTCTCTCTTTCTGTCCTCTCCTCTCTCTGGCTTTCTCACTCACCCCACTCCTCTCCTTCTCCTCTTCATCTCTCTCTTCTCATCCCCCAGTCTCCTCCTCCTTTTCGCTCTCCTTTGCATCTCTCTCTCCCTCCCTGTCTCTTTTTCTCTCCTCTTCCTCTCTCTTTCTCTCTCTCTGCTCTTTTCCCCTCTCTATCTCCCTCCCTCTTTCTTACTCCCCCGCCACTCACCCCCCTTCTCCTCTTCACCTCTCTCTTCTCTCTTTTCCTCTCTCCTCACCCTTTCGCTCCCTCTTCCCTTTATCCCTCTCTCTTCTCTCTTTTCCTCCCCCAGTCTCTCTCTCCCTCTCTCTCTCTCCTCACCCTTTCGCTCCCTCTTCCCTTTATCTCTCTCTCTTCTCTATTTTCCTCCCCAATCTCCCTCTCTCTGTATTTCAGTTTTTGTTTTTGTTTTTTTAAATCTGCAAAAATGTCAACAATTTTGTGTTTTTGTCAACATGGCGTCCTGTGTGTACATTAATGAGAAAAAAAAGAACTAAATGATTTTAGCAAATGGCTCCAATATAACAAAGAGTGAAAAAATGTCATGGGTCTGAATACTTTCTGTACTCTCTGTATCTCTGTGTTGCAATGTTAAGCAGGTACTATTTTCAGGTACTGCAATTTTCAACAAAAAAGGCGAGAGAGACCAAAAAGTGTTGGCTGATGACTGTAATTTTATAGAGGGACAGAGGAGCTCTTTCTCCAACAGGATCTTACAGCTCCACTCATACTATAATACTCCCTACAACTGTACAACATCTCACCCTTATGTAACAGATAATACTACCTACAACTGTATATAGCTGTGATTGTACATCTTACTTGATATTTTATATTTTATTACTACTTTTCTATTTAAATCTGATTTGTACATGTACATTTATTATCTTTTTTATAATTGTGTCTCATCTGACACAGGTCTATTGCTCTTTGGTTGCTATTCCATCTTTTTTTTTTCTTTTTACCCTCAGTTATATTATATTTGATGAGTGAGCTACCCAAAACTGAATTCGTATTTAAACATGTCCTAAAGTCTATAAAGTCCATTTGATGCAGAAGTATGATAATAGTTATGACTCATCCCATGTTGCAGTGTTTTTGGCGTATCTCGACATGTAAACGCGTATCGTGTGTTTCGGAGCCAAATGGCACTCTGTACACGAGCTCCGGAGAAATGGACGTGTCCCGAAACTGTCCTGAAGGTCTCCTGAATGTGTCATGTAAATGGTAAATGGTCACATCTTTATATAGCGCTTTTCCACCTTCAAGGCAAAGCGCTTTACAACAAGGAACCAATCACCCATTCACACACACATTCACACACCAGTGTACGCGACACTGGGGGCGAGGAGGGTTAAGTGTCTTGCCCAAGGACACAACGGCAGCATTCATCTGTGGGAGCTGGAATCGTACCAACTAACCTGTGGGTCAGTGGATCTGACCGCTCAACCACTGATGTTTCTTATGTCAAGAGCGGGATTTGAACCGCCAACCTTTGGATCAGTGGACAAACACTCTACCAACTGAGCTACTGCCGCCCCAAGTCCGAGTAGAAGTTAAAAGTCCATTTTCATGTCCTTTAGTGTCCTGCAGTGACGCTTACATATGCAGGAGCTCTTCACAGCTGATCGGCGAACAGGGATTGCGCTCCTCGTAACGGGATTGGCGGACGCGCGAGCGTGGGAAAATATGTTGATTTATACACGCCCCGTTTCTTTCCGCAAAAACAAGCCCATTTGAAATTAAAAATGTATGTTTTGAACGTCACTAATGCCGTTATCTGAAACATGGACAGGCTTCTTCATGATCTCAACTAGCACATTCTGCAAAAAAACGAAAATCACAAATTTTGAAAAAAAAAATAATACAAAAATCGCATTTTCTCGGAATCTGTAATGCCAACATGAGGGCTCAAAGTCCGTGGTATGTCACAATTTCCCTTATGGATAAATAAAGTTTGTCTAAGTCTAATTTTATGTGTGAGGGGCTTGTTTAAGAGCACAAATCAGGTGTTGTAGTCCTCCTACGTCAGGCTCTTTCTGGTTAGATTGTGTTAAAATAAAGATTTGAATAAAGTGTTGCAGGGCTACGGAAGCCGACAGAGGCCAAGTTGTTTTCTAATTGTTTCGTTTTCTCAAGATCTCAAATGAATTATCTCGTTATCTCAGGATGACAAGGAAGAAAAAGTATTGTTTATGAATATGGCCTCTGTCGACTTCCGTAGTAGAGCAGTGCCGGTTAGTATCAATATTATTTTATAGCAAACGAGCGAACTCCAAAAATCCACGCTTTTAACTGACTTTTTTAAATCAAATTGACACAAATGTGAAATCTGGACTCCATCTCGAGCGTAAAATTTCTGTAGAGGTTTTGCACTTGTGAATAAACCGCTTGACTTTATTTGAAGGATGAGTGCGGCGAGCAGGACGGCGTCGTCTTTGTGCTGACGGTGAATGTGTGAATCCGCAGAGGAACAAACTAATTGAGTTTAACTATGGACGAGGTGAAGCCCGATTCAGACTCCGTGACCTCAGCCCAGCCCACGCAGAGGAGGAAGTGACTTTATTAGAAACTCACTTCAATGGTCCTCCTTTCTATGCTTTTCTGCCTTTCTTTCTCTCTTTTTCGCTATTTCCTCCACCCCTCGTCTCCCCCTCTCTCTATCTTTGTCTCTTCTGACCTCTCTCTCGCTCTCTCTCTCCCTCCCGTCTGCTCGCTCATCTTTTCTCTCTCCCCCTTTCCTAATGTTTCCCATTTTAACTCCATCTTTCTGTTTATCTCTTGCTATGTGTCTGTCTTCTGTCGCTCTACTTCTCTATTTCTTTCTTTTCTCTTCCTCCCTTTCACCCCCTCACTCCCTCCCCTCTTCCTCCCTCTCTTTCTCTCTCTCTCTCTCCTCACTATCGCTCTCTCTCTCTCTCTCTCTCTCTCTCTCTCCCTCTCTTTCTCTCTCTGGCTTTCTCACTCACCCCCTCTCTCCTTCTCCTCTTCATCTCTCTCTTCTCTCTCTCCTCTCCCTCCCTGTCTCTCTTTCTCTCCTCTTCCTCTTTCTTTCTTTCTCTCTCTCTTCTTCTCCCCTCTCTATCTCCCTCCCTCTTTCTGACTCTCCCCCATTCACCCCGTCCCCTTCTCCTCTTCTTTATCCCTCTCTCTTGTCTTTTCCTCCCCCGCCCCCCTCTCTCCTCACAAACATTCTCTCCTTTTCATCTCTCTCTCTCTCTCTTCTCTCTCTCCTCTCCCTCCCTGTTGCTTTTTCTCTCCTATTCTTCTCTCTTTCTCTCTCTTCTTCTCCCCTCTATATCTCCCTCTTTCTTACTTCCCCGCCACTCAGCCCCCTCCCCTTCTCCTCTTCTTCATCTCTCTCTCTCCCTCCTTTTCTCACTGTTTCTCTTTGTTTCACCCCCAGTCCCTCCCTCTCTCTCCTCACCTTTTCGCTCACTCTCCTCTTTATCTATCTCATCTCTCTAACTCCATCCCTGCCTTTTACCCTCTCTTCCTCCCTCTTCTTCTCTTCCCCCCAGTCTCTCTCCTCTCTTCCCCCCAGTCTCTCTCTCTTCTCCCTGGTCTCTCTCCTCTCTTCCCCCAGTCTCTCTCCTCTCCTTCTCCCAGTCTCTCTCTTCCCCCAGTCTCTCTTCCCCATTCTCTCTCCCCCCATTCTCTCTCTTCCCCCAGTCTCTCTCTTCCCCCTGGTCTCTCTCCTCTCTTGCCCAGTCTATCTCTTCCCTTCCCCCAGTCTCTCTCTTCCCCCAGTCTCTCTCCTCTCTTCCCCCAGTCTCTCTTCCCCAGTCTCTCTCTTCCCCCTGGTCTCTCTCCTCCCTTCCCCCAGTCTCTCTCCCCCAGTCTCTCTCCTCTCCTCCTCCCAGTCTCTATTTTCCCCCCAGTCTCTCTTCCCCATTCTCTCTCTTTCCCCAGTCTCTCTCTTCCCCCTGGTCTCTCTCCTCTCTTCCCCCAGTCTCTTTCCCCCCAGTCTCTCTCCTCTCTTCCCCCCAATCTCTCTCATAGTCATAGTTTGCTTTATTGTCGAAAAACAATCATGTACATGTACATAGAATGAATTCGAAATTTCGTTTCCCCACTAACCAGGCAGGACAGTGATAGAGTGGGCTAGGGGAGGGGCCGCTGCACTTGCGGCACTCTCTTACCCCATCTCTCTTCCCCCCAGTCTCTCTCTTCCCCTGTCTCTCTCTTCCCCCAGTCTCTCTCTTCCCTTCCCCCAGTCTCTCTCTTCCCCCAGTCTCTCTCCTCTCTTCCCCCAGTCTCTCTCTTCCCCCAGTCTCTCTCTTCCCCCCAGTCTCTCTCTTCCCTTCCCCCAGTCTCTCTCTTCCCCCAGTCTCTCTCTTCCCCCAGTCTCTCTCCTCTCTTCCCCCAGTCTCTCTCTTCCCCCAGTCTCTCTCCTCTCTCCCCCATTCTCTCTCTTCCCCCAGTCTCTCTCCTCTCTTCCCCCAGTCTCTCTCTTCCCCTAGTCTCTCTCTTCCCCCAGTCTCTCTCCTCTCTTCCCCCAGTCTCTCTCTCTTCCCCCAGTCTCTCTCCTCTCTCCCCCCATTCTCTCTCTTCCCCCAGTCTCTCTCCTCTCTTCCCCCAGTCTCTCTCTTCCCCTAGTCTCTCTCTTCCCCCAGTCTCTCTCCTCTCTTCCCCCAGTCTCTCACTTCCCCCCAGTCTCTCTCCTCTCTTCCCACCAGTCTCTCTGTTTGCCCCAGTCTCTCTCTTCCCTTCTCCCAGTCTCTCTCCTCTCTTCCCACCATTCTCTCTTTTCCCCAGTCTCTCTCTTCCCCCAGTCTCTCTCCTCTCTTCCCCCCCAGTCTCTCTCTTCCTCCAGTGTCTCTCCTCTCTTCCCCCCATTCTCTCTCTTCCCACACATTTAAATTCCCGTCTTTAGCCCGTGCTGTGGTCTGGTGGTCCCTGCACATGCGAGTGGGAGCGCGCAGGACCCAGCGACAAACCCCTTTTGTTTCAATTGAGTCGTTTGCTTTGGACGCGCCAATGACAGCTGCAGCACAACTGACGGAGAGGGGGAGGAGGCAGGGACAGAGAGAGAGAGAGAGCGAGGCGAGGAAAAGAAAGAGAAAGAGAGGGAGGGGTGAGAAGAAAGAGTGGAGTATTTAACATATTTGACATGCAGGCCACGCCGGAGCAGTGCAACAGTTAAGAAAGGGCCTGATTCTCTCGTCGAGTGTTGGGACATTCAGATAAGACCAGTGTGAGGATTTAAGCAAACACAATGTTGGGCAAGGGAAGGAGCCGGAAGGGAGGGCAGGAGACGGAGGAGTGGAATGAAGTTAGAGCTATAGTCGTACTGCAGACGCTTAATCCTGGACATACGTAGCAACTCAATACGGTGTTCTAATTTGACTGTGTTGACACGTTAAAGTAATGTAACTTTGCGGGTGGGAGGGTCTGCCATTTGTTTATCTGCGTGAATGTCATTGCTTTGCCTGGAATGTCCCACAGTATGGCATTAAAGCTATCTGTCAGCTAGCTTTCATTTATTTAATTACTGTTCTGATCTGTTAATACCAAACACACAAGGACTTTTAAGCACTCAAAAGATCTAATATTTATTTTAATTGTTAATTGCAAAGAAAACTAGATTGAAAAACATGCATATTTGTACTATGCAGTTGATGTCATCAACATTAACGCTGACTGTAGACACTCCTCTGTCTGTCGCTCTGTTGGACTTTAATCTAAGTTTCGTTTTAACAGCCCGACTTGACTGAAACTACAACATAAAATTACAGTCACAAAATAGCCAGCAGTTTTTTAGTCCTAACCAGGGCCATGGAGATTTGTTTTGATCACAAGCTCCTGAAAATGTGTTGTTTAATCAATCAATTTGGTGTTTGTTTTTTCTTGAGTTTTCTGACAATCTTAGGCCCTGTCTACACAGCAATGTTGTGGAGTGAATACGATAAAGTTTTTTATCGTTTCGGTCTCGCGTCCACATGGCATCAGCGTTCTGGGTACCCCAAAACGATATTTTTTGGGTTCCAGAGTGGAAAACTCTGGCAACGTTACTGTTGCGGAGTCGTCTGGACGAGTAGAATGGATTTGTTTATGCCTATGTCACAACCACATGGCCAGAACAAATAGCAGCCTCGCGCGCAACATTCATTCGTAACAAGATGGCGGACTATGGCGGACACCAGAGTAGCAGTAGTAGCAATGCTGCAGTCACTGCTAAGTTTACTTGCGTTATTGAAAGAAAATGTACTGCAGTTATACCAACTAGGCGAGCAGCAGACGCTTACAGTACAACATGCGCCAGATTGTTTTAAACCTGCCACAGCGTGTTACTAGACGTGCCAAAAGGAGATTTTGGGTGAGACCTGGAAGAACAAGTAGCTGGTGGGACAACTTTGTGAATGGCGTTGTCGTGGACGCAGAATGGAGAGAGAACTTTCGGATGTCTTACTTCTTCTATTGTTCTGGAGTATCCGGTGGGACGGGCTTACAGCGCACATAGAGGTGTGGCATGTGTATTGCATCATTTTCAGCAAGCGTTCCATTGCCATGTGTACGTGATATTTTACTGAACCGTTCCCAGTGTGGACGTGATATTTTTTTTACCCGGTAAGAAAAAATCCTGCATTGCGTTGCCGTGTGGATGTAGCCTTAAATCATTTTTCACACTATTTGCTAATGTGCATTGTTTCTCTTTGGTAACCGCTTAACATTCCACCATGGAGATCCATGTAGAACACCCCCAGCATGATGTCACTACAAATGATCAAAATACTGTGAAAACCCATTGTGAAAAGTGAACAGCTGGGATGTAATTAGGAGCAAAGATTATATTGTGCATTGTATTTCCTTATTTCAACACTGATTGTGGTTTTGTAATGTGGAATTCCATATATTGCCTGAGTTTCCCCATCAGTGACTAAACATGGAGACTCACACCTGTTTACTTCTTCAGTCAGTGAAGGCTGCCTCTGAACATAGATACTGCATCTTTACATTATTGTCCTTGCTTATTAAAGGTGCGTTGTGTAATTTTTCTGGTGAAGGCTCCGTTAAATGCTTTTCTTCATGTTATTGCTTTGTCTAGAATGTTTCACAGTATGTTATTAAAACTTTCTATCTTCATGGAGACCAAACCAAGTTACAGGTCAGAAGCAACTCTGTTCACACCTGAGCACCCGATAGAGTGGCAGCTGGGTTACAGGAAACAATTTCCCTTGTGGATCAATAAAGTTTGTCTAAGTCTAACTCCTCTCTGCGGCTACGTTTATATGATGACGGTCTGAACAGAAGACACAAAAGTGGTGTCGCGTCTTCACTTTTTATTCCGCGTTTAGACAAGAGTTTTCGGGAGGAAATCTGCGTGCATACGGTGACGCAAATGTGTGTGAAATTCGATTGGGTATGCATGCCAGGCAGCTAGGTGGTGCTGTGATACATTACCACTATGTCGTGCGCATGTGTAGAATCTTCCTTCTTCTCATCTGCGCCGCGAAAAGCAAAACAAAACATGGCTACTGGTAGCAAAAAAAAAGGTCAGACGAAGAAGTTCAACTATTGCTTCAGACCACATTAGACTACAAAGCAACGAAGGCGCAAACAGGTGTGGACTGGGAGTCCTGCCAAACAAAGTACACTGATATGTGGACCGATGTGACGTAAACGCGTACGCGACGTCAGCAGATTTGACCAGATTTGAGTTTTGCGTCTTGGGCAGTGTAGACGAAAACGCTACGGCGGAGCGTATTCAAGTTTTCCACTTTGGAGGGCAGTTTCAGTTTTTTGTTTTTAAGCCCCCAAAACACCGTCACCGTCTAAACGAAAGGCACTTCCAATAAAAATATTTTGTCGTTTTTACCGGTAAGCATTCTCGTGTAGTCAGAATGCCTGTTTTTCTATGTATTTTTGCGCTATAAAACCACCTGTAATTGAATAAATATAAGGTAGAGCTGTTTAATGTCATACTGTGGAACATTCCAGGCAGAGCAATGACTTATCCATAGAAACAAGCAGGTGGCAAACCCCCAACGAGAAAAGTTACACAGTGCACCTTTAAAATAGCTCAAGTTTGGACCACTTCAGACTGGTTCAGCATCCCAAATAACTACAAGGGTTAAGGGATTGCATTTCTCTTACGTTAACTAATAGCTCTGTTGAAGTTTGTGGGACACCCCAGAGAGATGGACAGGGGCCCACCCACTGCACCACCACCACCCTCCACCTCCCCCCACCCCTCTGGCCTCCTTCACTGGTTTTGTGTTTGGCCCCTTTTCCTCGCGGCCCCCGCTCCCACATACGCTCGCCTCTTTAGGCAGGATAGTATTTCAGCGCGCTGCACAAGTGGAGTCTGTGAATACCTCTTTAGCTTTTGTGACTTGTGGTTTACTAGTGTACTCTCACTCTGCTTGTACTTGGCTTGTCCCATTAAAGCCACACCACTGGTTTTCAGACTTTTCATACTAAGAACTTCCACTAATATTGGGCTTTCCAAGTATTACCAAGACCTAGACCAAGACGAAATCTGAACTAAATACAGTATGTTATTAAATTTGATGCATTCTGGTTGTTGTTAGCATTGGCTCTGTTCTCGTAACATTGTGAATGAATAATTTTGAGGCTAGGAACCCTTTAACAAAGTGAGGGGAAAAGACTGGATAGCTGCAAAGAGTTTAAAATCAACCAGTTCTGTTTTTCAAAATTTTAAGAGTCAAAATAAGGCTTTTAAATTGAGAAATAACTGCAGAAGACTTTACCAGAGGAACTTCAGGCACCATAATCTGAGGCACACTAACCTAGACAAAGACATAACAGTGGATCCATGCAGACTCCCTGGTTGTCTGGTAGGACTGTTGCTTAAGGGAGTAGAATAAAAAGCTCGTCTCATTACTGATAACGTTCTTTCTCCTGTCAGTGAGTTGCCCCGCCCCTCTTCCCCCTTTCTCCCCTTCTCTTCCGTCTCCCTTTCTCTTCCGTCTCCCCCTTTTCTCTGCCTTTCTTTGACGGCATCATCTCACTCTGGGCACGCAGTGTTTTCATGCTGGTGAAGCTGGAGGCAGAGGGCCCTCGGAGAGTTGAGGTGGATTACAAAGCTGTGATGAGTGTACAGACAGTTTACTGCTGTGAGGCACCCGCAAAGTGAAACACTAGACACTATAAAAGATGTTGTGTGTAATATACACACTGACAGAAGTGGTGTTTAAAGTGAGCATTTGTTTATTGGTTTTCATTGTATAAGCTGTAGAAGTGTTGGGCGATATGGTTAAATCCAAATCAGTAAAAGGTGCTACCCGTTCAAACAGTCAGCTCTTTGTTTTCATTCTTATATTATCCTATTATTTAAGAAATTGTGAATCAGCAGTAACTCTGTTTAAGCCTTGTTTTCATGATTTAAATCTTGATTATTAAAAACAAATATTAAAAACAAACAAATTAATCTCATTAATTTCATTATATGCCCAGTGCTAAACTATAGCACACAGAAACAACCCTAACGCTAACCAAAGTGCTGTCCCAGGTCTTCAATCTTTTATTAGATACTAACCATTGATTTTGACTTTTTATGATTATTAGAATTTACTACTTCTGTAAATTACTTGCATGCCAAGTGCTCTTTGCTGCTATTTTTTGTTTTGTTCTATTTTTATTGAAGATTTGTTTGTTTGCCGGTCAAACATACGTATTTTTGTATCTGTAATACACTGCGGAGAAGCCTTCCCCAATTTCGTTATGGGGAATGACAATAAAAACTATTCTATTCTATTCTAGTGGAGATTCTCATACTGGGTGGTTGACTTAAAGTGGGCATAGCCATTGTGCCATTTTGCACAACCCAAAAATATACAACGCTTTGATTTTTGGCTATAAATTCCAACTGTCTAGTTGCACAATGAGTGTTAGTTGGGTGAAGTATTCATTGTGAGTCTTTAGATAATTATAACAACAAATTTGACATTATTCTATGTTTTCTGGTCACTGTTTTGAAGCAACACCGTGCTATTTTTCTGTGCACCCTTCATAGCTTTCACAGTTGTTCTAGTTGCTAGTTTTGGTATTCCTAAACTCCATTCAGCTCCTGTAAAGTCATTGCAATTTCAGCCTCATTGTTCCCTGTGATTTTTGGGGAGGCGTTTTGATGGAGCGGAGCGTTGCCTTCTGTGCGGCGTGGGCTGATCAGCTCCGTCCCAGCTCCTGTTCCTTTTAGTCTGCTCAAAATCCTTCCTCTCCTCTGCTTTCTCCAGCTCCACACTCCCATTTCAACTCTCACACGTCTCCCGCTTTCTACACCACCCTACAAATTATTTTCTATTCACTTTTTTTCCATGGGAGAGGAAGCCGGCACGATTGGAGAACTTCCTGTGTTTTAAACCCAAGTGCAGGAAGAAGCAGGATTCAAATACAAACAGCGAGACGAGATGAGAGAGAGAAACAGAAAGAGAGAGAGATAGAGGGAGGGACAACAGGGAAGCGAAGGGAGGGGGCAGCACCAGCGTGAAAGCAGGAAAAGATTTTTTTAGCAGCTGTAAACCATTTCAGTTGTGTGTGGAGCGGAGTGTGGCTTGCCTGGCTGAGACTTGAGAGAAACAAAAAAGAACAGAGCTTGAAGACTGCGTGGCATTTGTTTACATCTGAAGACGAGAGAAACTAGCACCATAGCGTCATGGGATTGTCCTTTTTTTGATATATTTTTTTAGATGACTGTCTGGGTCTATGCCCTCTGGATACTCCTCCAAGACTGGCTGCTCCGCTCTGCTGTGCCCCAGGATTCAACCCGCTGTCTGCTCCCGTCAACTCCCCCTTTTTCAATCATCTCCACCCCACATGCCCTCCTTTCAGTCCAGCCTTGCGCCGCAGGTTTACACTTCTTCTAAAGAGATGAAAGTGAGCTATTAAAACACATTGACAGATTGGGACTTCTTTTGTTTGGCATTGCTAAGAGATACCGAACAGTTGCAATGGGATGAAGTTCAATCCGATCTGATCTTGGATGGTGAAAGATCGTGTGGAGCTATGGACTAAACTAAATTACCAAGGATGCACGCAAGACAATAAATTCAAAGGCTTGGGTTATAGTTTCGAATTGCTGCCTTACAATTTCAAGAGGATTTTTCTGTGTATTTTTCCCATTTGTTCGTTTCGTTTGCTGAAAGGATTATTTTGAAGATGGAACCAGGTTGGTTGTGCCAATCCGTGGGGCATTGAATGAGCCTGTTTATTCCACCCCACGCAGTGCATCTTTTATATAACGGAGTGGGTTTTCTCACCTTAAAAGGAGACTTGTCATCCACACAGCGGCTGTTACAGAGAGGGAGCAGACCGAGCACGAAACAAGGACGAAACTTGTTCACGTTTTAAAATTAGGTGAGATTACTTTTTGACAGCAAGACAAAGGGATGGGTTCTCTGTGGCTCTCACCTCACCTTGGACATTTCGGGACTGGACCTATACTGTTTCGTTCTACCCCGCTTCCTCATTCCTAATAGCCTAGTAACTAAACAGGACTAGTAATTAATATGGTGCTAAAGGGGAGGACAATAACTGCTCCAATGCCACACTGCACTTCAAACCCACTTGAGAAATTCACAACTGTTGAGGTGACATAGCTGGGAATGAATGAAGACACTGCTAGTTTTGATTGTTTTGTTTTTTCCGAGGATGTGAACATTTGAATGGACATTTATGGATTTGACTAAACTTTTGAATGTGAATGAGTTTTCCACGTAAACTTATACTCCGTTTAATTATTGTGCAACATTGAAGGATTGCTGGGGCATATTTAAAAGGACACAATGGGAAAGCCCCTGAGCCGCCCCGACTGCTTGAGGCAGAACCCACGTTGCCTGGGTAAAGGGGACGAAGAGGAGGCTTATATCGAGGACTGCTATGTTCCACAAAGGTCCATTTATGATACAATGAGGATTAATGAACAAATTGACCAAGGGACCAAACTTTGTCAACAGTCCAGGAGCACATTGGGATCTGGAGGCGAACCAAGAGGAGAAGGGAGTACAATATCAAGTAATGGGACAATAGGAGCGGATATAGGAGGTGTTTTTGTATCTAGAAACACAGAACATCCAGGTGGGGTGAAAAAACTTGATGAAAGGGTGATATTTGACGCCTTAAAGCTGACAGGTGACCCCCAGATAATGTCCCCTCCCGTTGGGATAGTCGGAGCAGGTTTGCCCATCGCCCCCTCCTCCAGCTCAGGTGTCGTGGCGGCGGTTGCTAAGAGACGTCTCCAGGGTGGCGATAAAAAGGACAACCCGAATCGCCGGTCGTGGAAAGCGTTCATGCCCCCGAGTTACCCCGAGTTCGCGGAGAGGTTTGAGTTTTCGACTGACATGGAGAGGAGACAGTCCGGACCCGGGATTCCACTATCTCCTATTCAAAACATTTCTCCGCACCCCGCCCCGTCAACGCCGACCTCCTCGACGCCCTCTCTCCCTCCACATACGCCTTCTCCTCTCTCATCTGCCCCACACACCCCTCCAGTCTCCTCTCCCTCTGTCACGCCCACAGTTAGCCCAGTGCCTCCTACTTCACAGCCGGTCAAGCCAAAAACAGTCCACGCTATGCTGCAAAAACAAAACAGGCACCCTCTTATAGCACTGCCATCTTCTCCCAAAGAATCGCCCAAAAGGAGGGGGGCTTCTGATACCCCTTCACAGCAAAGTCCTAGCGTGTCCAGACCAGTGCATAGACTGACTGCAAGCTCCACAAAACCAACAATTATACAAATCCCAGAGGAGCCAGCGGAGTCAATAAAGACATCCGATTCAGAAAGGGACTCTCCTCTTTTGGAGCACGACCAAGCGGACAATGCCCCCCTTATACCACCCAAGCCAGTGTTTTGCCCCCCTACCAAATCTCGCACCTGGCCTCGAAGCATGACAACAGGGAAGAAAGCTCAAATCGGGCTAAGGCACAACTTTCCTGTATTACCACCTCTTCCTCCTCTTATAAGCGAAGATGGCAACACAGATGAAGAATCACTTTATTTACTAGACCCCCCTTCCCCGTTTTTAAAAGAGGAAGATGCAATAGTGTATGGCGGGCTACCTCTCTCCCCCTGTATTAGTCATGAAGGTTTAGATGAAGGTTTATTGGGATGGGACGCTAACCAACTTAGGGAGCGCACGGCTTCTGAACTGAAATTCGAAGAGGATGAACGGAGAATTCTTGCCGAGCTCGAGGAAGAGGAGAAACAAAGTGAAGCATGTGGGCTATTAACAGAAGAGGAGGAACTAGCCGAAAGAGAGGAAAGGGAGTGGGAGGCGGTGTTAAAATTAGAAAATAAAGACATTATCGATCAGTGTTGGGATAAGGAGACGCTAGAATCTGAAGAATGGGAGTTGGCTAGCTCCTCTGGACATTGGCCACTGTTGACCCCTCCGACCGGATTTGGTGGGCCTGGGGGTGTATCCAACTCTCCTTGCCCCAGCTCGGAGGCAGAATCTGATGACCTCTTCCTTCAATTGGAACGTCAATGTGAAGATGACGATAATTATGAAGAAGGGGTCGAGATGTGCGTAGACCCTGAGCCAGTCGATCCCTATGACGTGCCCTGTTTAGAGGATCAAAATATTGTGGATTTTGAAGGAACTCTGCCCGTAGATGAAGTAGAACTAGAAGTTGAGATGATTACGAATAACATGACACCAAATGAGCCCGTAGATGAGACAATAGAGGACTTTGATCTAAAGAGAACTCAAGACTGTGAAAACGAGCATAGCATAATTGACGATAGTGAGAGTGAGTTAGAAAAGGGTCAAATTGAAGAAGAGGAGGCGCTAAGTTACCCCACGGATTCAGCTTTGGGGCAACAGCTGGAGTCAGACTCGCAACCAGATGGGACAGATGTTATCAAAATGGACAGCGAGGGTGATAAACTTGCTCAAACTGAAACTGACCTTGACAGCGGGGCATCTTCTGAGCATGGAGATAGAGAGTATGTAGAAGAGGAGGTTGGTTTTTATGAGACGTCCTGTAGCCCTGTGAACCCTTATGTAGAGGAAGGGGAAGAACAAGATATCATACCAGAAAACAGCGGGATGTATGACCTATCTGAGCCAAATTTGGACAGCATCGAGTGCCTTTTCATGGAACAATCCCACGAGAATCATGAACAGGAAGTTGACAAACAAATGTTAAGTGAAATCGTCTCCATGGAAACTGATGACATTGCAACAGAAGGGACCTCTTATGCGTCAGAGACTGTAGATGGATCCTCTGAGCCAGATTTAGTAGCAGCAGTAACCCAAGAAAGTGTATCCCAAGAAAATTCTGTAGAAAATCCTGAAAATGTAGTCCCTATTTGCCATTCGTCTCCCGTTTCAGACTCGGATCTAGTTGGTGCTGCTTTGAGTTCTAAAGACTCATCTGAAGCTTTTGTTGTTTCGGATAGTTTCATTTACTTGGCTGTTTCAATGCCGCCGCAATCGCCCCATGACTGCCCCCCTTCACCCCTCCAGGATTCTGTACCCCCGAGTCCCATCCCCAAACCCCCACACAGGACAGAAGAACAAGATGGCGCCCTCCTCTCTCCTGATAGCTTTGTTTACATGGCAGCACCTGAGAGACCACAACCTGGCCGCTCCGACGTTGGATCAGCTTATGAAGATCAGGACTTGGACTCGTTTTCCGAAGGTACCCATTCGGGAGTTGATTTCGTTTTGGGGTCTATGGAAGGAGATAGTGATTGGGAATCTGAAGGATCTACTTTGGATTTGCCTTTCTTCACCTCCGATCCAGTTTGGGACAACATTGAACCGGGATTACTCTACAATCTGTTTTCCGAAAGGGTTGAAACGCCAGTGTTGACTCCCCAAGAGGAAGAGGAGTCCCAAATGGGGTCCACGCCTTGTTGTACAGACCCCCTCCCAGAATCAGGACACAGCTCTGCAGAGGAACATGAATCACCCAATGCACTACCCCGTCCTGAATCAGACACAGCTGCTGAGGTATGCCATTAACCCTTACTGTTATTTTAAGAAACACTGACTCTCCATAAAACACAACTCGTATCCATTCACTCCAAATGCTTTTTAATGAGTCATTGCTGCTGACAGTTGTAGTGGAATGGGCCGTGTCAAATGAGATTTAGAGCGTGTTTGGTTCTGGTTTAGTCCTGATTTGAGTCCAGTTTAATCCTGATGTAGACTTGGTTTAGTCCTGCTCTAGTCCTTGTTTAGTTGTCAGTTTAGTAGTGTAATGTAGTGTGTGTGTGCAAGTGTAAAAGTGAATATTATGCCAAGTGACAGCTGAGAATTATGTAGCAGAATTATAGGCATAAAATAAAGTTTTACACAGAAAACCTACTATATTACATCGCAAAGTTGAGTTTGGAGTTCTGTTGCTGCCACCTGCTGCCTCTGCTCTTTCCAAGAACTTTCAAAATAAGTGTATATTACTACTGTTACTACTACTACTCATATTACTACTACTAGTACTTCTCTTAAACCTACTGCTGCTGCTACCACTACTATTAATTGTACATTTTGTACTGTTACTTGTAGCAGTAATACAATTTGTTCCTTGGCTGTGGTTTGAAAAGCACTTTGTCACATGTACAGACATCAAATTGTGCTGTAATTACATTAAGCTGATGAGCAAGAATCTTGGTAGAAAATTAATATAATATTTTCTGTGTATTCCCTACTATTGAGGGTAATGGATTTTTAGAATGAGCGGCATATAAATAATTACACCAACATGCAAGCATATGGGGCCTATTACTTTTTAAATGAACCATGTGCTTCCATTATGGTACTGGAGAATGCATGTAGTCATGTGATGGTGTAGAGAAAATAATAATGAAAGAACCTAGTGTCATACATTCACTACAATTAAGAGTATGATTTTACAATTTTGAGGACACATTTGACTTTTACTCTTTCTTAAAACTTCGCTAGAATATGCTTTTAAAGGTTCTGTATTATGCAAAATTGACTTGTGAGCTTTAAGCCATGTTAGAATGTTGTTACTCCATCAAAAAGGGTTGATGGACTGAAAGTGTCCAACTCTTATGAAGGGGTATGGAGTTTAAAAACGCAGTGGAGCACTTTCTGTATTACCATATGATACGTTTGTGTGTTAAACGTGTGAATGAAACAAAACGCAGTATGTTTGTGAAGAGGAAACGACATTTTAACATAGAAAATAACATAATATGGGCCCGTTAAGTATGGCAAGGGAGAGACGTCGGAATGTTTGTCCTCTAAAG
This sequence comes from Paratrypauchen microcephalus, assembly GCA_036785185.1. Lineage (NCBI taxonomy): Eukaryota > Metazoa > Chordata > Actinopteri > Gobiiformes > Gobiidae > Paratrypauchen > Paratrypauchen microcephalus. Next base: position 2,420,254 of record JAVJIX010000073.1, read on the forward strand.
GGAGTTTTGTTAGTCGAGTGTGAAAGCTGATCAAAATCCTGTTTATAGTCGTGAATGCATTGGATGTGGACGCGCACACGCAAATAGCGTGGAGGAGAGAAGTGGGTCAGATATCCGGGTGTAGGCTTGGCACGGAAAATACTCGCTAGGGTGAAGTTATGTAGACGCCATAATTAGCCGCTTGTGTTTGGGGGGCTTTAAATGATTGAAATGTGACTCTTTAAAAAGGGGTGAGGGGAGCAAAGGCTTATGGGAAAAAAATTCAGGGTCATCCAGGCTGTCTTTAAAGGTGCAGTATGTAACTTTATGGCTGTGGGGTCCATCACCTGCTTTTTACCATGGATATGTCATTGTTCTCCCTGAAATTCATTCATTTCATTCATTTATTTATTCATTTCGAGCAGATCAACACAAGGAAATAAATACATGTAACCAATATACAGTCAGATACATTTGTTTTTTGCTCGAAAAGGAGTGGGACGAAGAAAACTTATCGAATTCCACCTCTGTCTTCCAAAACATAACGTAAATTATTGATTTAGCTTCCTTGTCAGTTCAGTTGAAAAACAAAAACAAACAAAACCATGGCAAATTCTATTCTTGTGCAAAAAACGAAAAAAAAACTTGTCCAGACAATGTCCCACACTATGACATTAAACAGCTCTACCTTACATTTATTCAATAACATGTGGTTTTATAGCTCAAAAATACCTAGAAAAACAGACATTCTGACTGTTAGTGGGTCGCCTCTCCACAGATCTGACCTGTAACTTGGTTTGGTTTGAGCTACATGAAGATGGAAAGGTTTAATACCATACTGTGGAACATTCCAGACAAAGCAAACACACCTGGAGCTGTGTTTTGTTTCCTGAGTTCTTCTCTTAAAGGTCCCATGGCATGAAATTTTCACTTTCTGAGGTTTTTGAACGTTAATGTGAGCTCCCCTACCCTGTTTAGCCCCCCCACCCCCCCCCCCCTTCATGGTTAAAAGTTGCGAAATGTCTAAACTGAGCATTTGCGATCCTTTTCTGTGTTACAAAAAATCGGAGCTCAAACGGGCGATTTTGAACAAGGCACCTTATTGACGTCAGATCGAAAAAAGAAATGCAAATGCAGTTCCACCCCCGTCTGTCTGTACTCAGCGTCTCTGTAAATCACGCCCAGAGAGTTTGGACTGCGAATGCGCTAGGCAATGCGAAATGCGTTTTTTTATTTGCCTGGAGGCACGTCCGAGTGTTTCTAGGCTCGGAAGTCCTTTATCTGAGCCTCTGGACCTTTGAACAGCAGTGGTTTAATTTTATTTTATGTGGAAATGTGTTTATTTTTCAATGGAATCTCTCCCCCCGTGCAAAAACAAGGAAATGGATCAGCTGAGGCTCAGAGTGAGTGCGGAGCGTTTGACCACGCCCCCACCCTCTACTATTGGCCAGCTCTTTTCTCCTCATTTGCATTCAAGCAACAACGCCCATTATAGAGTGTTCAGAGTGAGAAAAATTACTCTTTCTCATCTTATCTCTGTTTCTCATGCACTGAGTGTTGATTTTGAAGAAGGATTCATTTACAGTATTAGGCAACCATGAAGGAGCCATATAAAAGCATCAAGAAGTACCATGTCATGGGATCTTTAAACTGAAAAAACAATCTGCTCCATCTTGTGATGTCATATAGTTATACAGGAAGTGCTCCACTGTGTTTTTAAACTCCATATGCCTTCACTAGAATCATTTGGATAATTTCAGCCCTGGGATTCCCAATCTTTGCTGAAGAAAAAGTAAAAGGCAGCAGTTAACTTGAAAACTACCGTTACGTGACAAGGTGGAACAGAGCCTTTTGAGGAGGTAACAACATTATAACATGACTAAAAGCTCACAAGAGTCAATTTTGCGTAATATTGGACCTTTAAGTTTGTAATTTGTTCTGAGTTCATGTGGAGTTGGTCAGATGTTTCTTTTGTGATTCATTCAAAGGGCTGTGCTTAAGGCTTTGTGGCGTGTCAATATAGAACCACTGTTTATGCACATCACTGAAAGCTCTTCAATATTGCTCGGGTCATTCCAGTTCAGAGGGTAAACAAATTTAAAATGGATTAGAAAGTAAACTCACAAACTCAGTGAAATGGTGAAAATGTTTGTTCTACTCAAATATACAAAAATGCGTGTTTTTGTCTGTGGTGAAATGGGTTGTAATAGTAACGTTGGTAACATAATGCTGTGGTTATAAGTTCTATGCACCTCAAAAGTGAACTAAATTTTCCATTCATTTTTCCCATAGACTTTTTGAAAATTTCAGATATTAAAGGATTTATATTATGCGAAATTGACTCTTGTGAGTTTTAAGACGTTATAATGTTGTTACCTCCTCGAAAACATACCCGGAGTTGTGTTTTGTTTCACTCACACATACTTAAGTAACACTTTTTTATTAGTCTGTTTACATCTCCAGAGCTCAAAATGCCCACATGTTCCACCTTGTGATGTCATGAAGTGGTAGTTTTCCAGTGTGTGTTTCTATTTGGGAGAAGAGCTCAGTATAAATATGCAGGACTTGTGTTTTCAACATGTGTGAATGAAATAAAACCCAACTACAGCTATGTTTGTGATGAGGAAATAACATTATAACAGATTTTAAAAAAATAAGTAATATGGGCCTTTTAAGAGTTCAAAAAGTTTTGTGGGGGCTAACCAGCTACCACTATCCATAACGTGGTTGTTTTAAGTCCAAAAACACATTTAAAACAAAAGATTGGGCGAAATGCTTTAATAATTTTGAAAAACAGATTAGCCACTAATTGTAATATTATTTTTTTTGGACAGTCTATGGGAAAAATCAGAAATTTACTTCCAGAACCAGGAGGTGGGCGGTCATTGAGATCCATTAGTAGCTGTTTTCACACAGTAGTAATAAGTGGTCTTTTGTTGGCAGTTGAAGCTATAGTAGTGATTGTTTAGTTGCAGTAATGTTGGTAACCACATTATGCTTTTTTTTAACCGTTCAAATGAGTTTCGTTTCTTAACATTTTAATGCCATAACTCCATATCATAGTAGTTGGCAGACCTTAAATATTTCATTTCAAGTTTAAAGAACATTACCGGACAAAAATAGCACATCTTAGCGTTTTGTGCGTTGAAAATTCCCTTCAGGGTCCGTGCAGAGCAGCTGTTTTTACATGGTACTGTATTGTGCTTGCTCCATGCTGCATAACAAGATATACATGCATTCTATAGGAGACGTTCATGCATATTACCTTAATGTTATGTCCAAACGGCACACATTTTTCATACATACTAATTACCCTTGTTTATCTTTAGGCTTTTCTTTTCCATATTAGCACACTGTTATTTTGTCTCTTTTCTATGCTTGTAATCCTATAGTTGTCTGAGTAGGTTAGGGCCAAAATAGTCACTACCTACCATTAGACTTGGACTTAGACAAAGTTTAATGATCCACAAGGGAAATTACTTGGACACAGTAGCTCACAAATCACAATATATTACAATAACAAAGAGTAAAAATGGTAATAAATTCTAAATAAGTAGCAATAAAAATAGCAAGAGGTTGGCGTCAAATAAGGCATAATTATATATAGATGTACAGTACAGGGCAAAAGGGCCAACGAGTGCTGAGCATCTCTGGGAACTCTGGGAAAACTGCTGGAAAACAATTTCAGGTGACTTGAAGCTCATCAAGAGAATGCCAAGAGTAAAGTAAAGCAAAGTAATCAGAGCAAAAGGGTGTTTCTCCTTTGAAGAAACTAGAATATAAGACACGTTTTCAGTTATTTCACTCTTTTTTGTTAAGTACATAATTCCATATGTGTTCATTTATAGTTTTGATGTCAGAATCTACAATGCAAATAGTCATGAAAGTAAAGAAAACACATTGAATGAGAAGGCGTGTCCAAACTTTTGGCCTGGAAAAAAATAAGAGACCACTGCATTTTTTTTTCTGAAATCAGCATGTCTACATGTATTACAGCCATTCCATTCCAGCGTCTTTTGAATTCCAACACAAACACAAAGCTGAGCTACTTCAGTTCTTGCACCAGGAGTGGAATAAAGTCACCCAAGAACAAAGTGAAAGACTTGTGGAGAGCATGCAAAGACGCATGAAAGCTGTGATTAAAAATAAGGGTTATTGCACCAAATATTGATTTCTGAACTCTTCTTAAGTGTAAACATTAGCATTATGTTGTTTTAAAATGAATTTGATCTTGTTTCTTTGCATTGTTTGAGGTCTGAAAACATGGATCTTGAATGAACATGAATGAATAACATGGTTATTTTGATCATTTGTCATTTTCCGCAAATAAATGCTCTAAACTATAATATTTTTATTTGGAATTTGGGGGAAATGTTGTCAGTAGTTTATAGACTCAAACAAAAATGTTCCTTTTGCCCAAACACATACCTACAAGTAGTAAAATCAGAAAAAAGCTGATAATTTTGCAGTGGTCTCTTATTTTTTCCAGAGCTGTATGTAAAAATGACCCTGCTGCCACTCTCTCAGGCACTAGGGTGTGTTTTGAAAGAAAAAAATGAATTCTTTTATCTGTATTTTACTTGCATTAGCAGTAAAAGCAATAAGATCATGGAGCTGGGTCCCCGGGCGCCGTCATGTGCTGCCCACTGCTCCTAATAACAGGATGGGTCAAATGCAGAGGACAATTTCTCCTGTGTGAGATCAATAAAGTCAATCTTCTTCTTAAAAGTCTCCATACCTGCCCTGTTGTGATGTGATGCACAGTGTTCGACAGGGGCGTCAGTCTGCATTCGTCTGGGTTTGTGTCTGTGTGTGGAGCCTCTTTCTCTTTTATCTCTCTTATCTCTTCAGCGGCTCCGTGGGTTTACCGTGAGCTTAATGTGGAGATTGTGCAAAGTTTGTGTACAGAGCTGGGTCTGGTTTGTGTAACTTTGATTCAGTGTCTGGCTCAGGCTCATGTGAGCTCAGATGTTTTTCATAGTTTAGTCTCAGCTCAGAATGCTTCTACCAGGAAAGTCCTTTGGTCACATTGTCTCTCACACAGCAACTACAGGGAGCTTTAGTGCTTTGAGTTAGTGGAACTTTGCTATTTCTGATTTTAATTTAACTTTGGAGCATTTAGATGTTATTGTGCTGCCAGAACACCTGTTTTAGGTATTTTGAGCAATAAAACCACCTGTAATTGAATAAATGTAAAGTAGAGCGGTTTAATATTATACTGTGGAACATTTGAAACAATGACAGTGACAATATAGAAACAAAACAGTGACCAAAAAGTTAAAAACACAAATTTAATAGCCTATAATAGCAAGATCCATCCATTTGCTTTCAGATGACATCACCACGTTGTGCAACAGGGGAACTCCCTTCCCGGTGCATAACAGGGATTCCCCTGGCAGCGTGCTGCGTGATTCGGCTGTATTCTTCCGCACTGGAAAATAGTTCCCACCCAAAATGACCAAGTCAAGCTCTCCGTGTTGATTTGAAGAATAATTAATAAACATGGGAACAGCTAAAATTAATATTATGAAAATATTCTTTTTTGTTGTAATCTGTCAACTTCTAGGTTCTGTACAGTAATAGAAATGATCAGGTTCTATATTTGTGAAATAACAATTTTAGATATTTACAATCTTAAAACTTTTTGACATTGTGTGCATTAGGTACTTTCAATACATTCATGGAAAATGGTTACTGTACATGTATTCAATGTCAACATATTGTGTTTTTAGTTGGCATCTTACATCCTCCCATGATTCAGAATATTTTTTTAGGTTATCAAATTAAAATGATTGTGTTTCAGGGGTCAGTGTCAGTACCCTTTTCAAGCTTAAGAGACGCGCTGCTTCTTCTATGAGGAAAAAAAATAACGAATGACCTATTTTTATTTGTTAGTTTATTTCTTTCACAATAAGTTTTGCTAATTGTGCAGTAGCCTGACAGCCCTTGACCTCACTTCCCCACAGAAAGAGTAATTACAGACAATTTGGACGATTTCGCACTTGGTAATACATGTGTTTGGCTTTGAGAACAATTGACCCTGTGTAGCACCAATTGTAAAGAAACTCAAATTATTCAGGTAATTTGAATTAGACCTATTCTCAAATCCAGAAAGCGTGGTTGCTAGCCGTGATGCTGTGACGTATTTGTTGACGTCTTTGGTCTTGTTTAAACTACAGCGTTTTTATTATATTACAGTTTCCATCCATCTGGTCCAGCCTGGGTTGCATCTCATTTACTCTGCCGTTTAAGTGCGTTTAGATCAGTGTAGGGGAAATTAACCTGGACAGAAGGCAGATAATCCTGTCCATGTAATGTCAGTAAATAGAAGATAACAAGATCAAGTCCCATCCAGTCTCCTTTAGGGCCGTAAGATGTGTTTATTGCTGTGGGATGTCAGGTCTCAGGTCTACAATATTATCGCAACAAGGCATACACACAATCTAAATATATTATAGAGCCTGTACGTAAAGTTTAGTATGTAACTTTTTGGTTGGGGGTCCGTCACCTGCTTGTTTCTACGGATATGTCATTGCTCTACCTGGAATGTTCCGCAGTATGACATTAAACAGCTCTACCTTGCATTTATTCAATTACAGATGGTTTTGTTGCTCAAAAATACCTAGAAAAACAGACATTCTGACTGTGAGCGGGGTCGCCTCTCCACAGATCTGACCTCTAACCTGGTCTGGTTTGTGTCTCGATGAAGATAAAAAGGCTTAAATGTCATACTGGGAAATATTCCAGACAAAGCAATAACATCTCCACCTGAAAAGTGACACAATGGACGTTTAATGGCTTATAACCCATTAAAACTATGAATCTATATACAAAAAAGAAAGAAGAAAAATAGTATTACATGTATAGGGCTAAGAAATGTATTAAAGAAGACCCATTATGCTTGTGTTATGACATCCGTGAGTCATTATGTTATAATTTGGACCTTTTAAATCACAATTTTCATCTAAAATGGCTTTACAATAACAAGTTTTTTTCATTTGTATCAAAATGACTACACGACGCTGCCGAATCCTACGCGTATCACTAATTAAGGAAATCAAATTGAAGAACAAAGGAAGTACAGAGCAGTGGGCGTATACCAGTGGCGGTGAAAATAAGAATCAACTTGAAAATATTTGATTAAAGATTGTTCAAACATGCACGAACCACTCCGAATAAAACCCCCCCCGGGCGCCTTCATGTGCTGCCCACTGCGAAGGATGGGTGAAATGCAGAGAATAAATTTCCCTACAGGGATAAATAAAGGATATATAAAGAAAATAACTAAAGAAATAGACAAACAAATAAATAAATATAAATAAAAATGTTAAGGGGAAACAACAATAACATGTTTGAAAGCTTTGAAAAGTCAATTTTGCTTGACGGGTTTGCTTTAAGTCTGAAAATTTTTACTCAAAATTAGGATTCAAATAACAAAATAAGCAAAAATGTAAGAATAATAGCAGAAATGAAACCAAAGCCTGCCAAATTAGCTACAGGCCTCTTCAAATATTAGGCAGCAGCTTTTCGACAATACTTGATTAAAGCCCCAGTGTGTAGGATTCGTAGCGCATAGGTGGATGGTGCTATTGCACTTTCTGTTTTAGCTATGGCAGACCTCGAGGGACCCGCGCACCGCTACTGTAATAAAACGCAGTCACGTTTTTTTTTTTTTTTCTTTTCTCATGAAAACACACATTCCCGATCATGTACCATGACACTCTACACATCAAATGAAACCTTACAGTCTCCTCTTTTTGACTATGCAATTCATTTCCATGCAAAACAATCACTCCCCGAGCACATGGGGCTTTTATACGGAAAAGCACAAAACGAGGTTAGCTTACCTTAGAATGCTTTGCACAGGTCAAACTCTGTATTTCACCATAAACTTGCTCTCAATTTGTCCGTAAGGATCCAGCGAATAAAATCCAGTAAAACAATTTAGTCCAAAACACGTGTTAGATCCATTACGACGTCTGATCCGGCAGCATGCTTGTGTTGTTTACCCAAAACCATGAGCCTTGCCGAAGGCGAAGCCCAAATGTCCTTCTGCGGCTCTTGTATTCAAAATGGCTGCCTCTGCATGGGGAAGATCCCCCTTTTATGTGACTATATCTAAGTCCAAAAGAATACTTTGATTTCATGATGGAAGTGAAAAGGCTTGGAAAACACTGTATTTTTGAATGGGTATCTTCAATTTCAGTAATTAACGGGTAAAAATCTTACACACTGTCCCTTTAATGTTTGATTAAACATTTCATTAAAGATTGCTCAAACATGCACAAACCACTCCAGACTCCAACTTCGAGTGTGAAAATGTTAAGAGGAAACAGCTATAACATGGTTGAAAGCTTTGAAAAGTCGATTTTGCTGAATAGGTCCACTTAAAATCTGAAAATTTTTACTTGAAATTAGGATTCAAACAACGAAATCAGCAAAAATGATATAAAAAATTTCCCTATAGGGATAAATAAAGGATATATAAATAAAATAACTAACTAAATAAATAAATAAATATAAGCTTTTCGCCAATACTTGATTAAAGATTGATTAAATATGCACAAACCACATCGAATACAACTTCGAGTTTGTAAAGGGGAAACGAAAATAACATGTTTGAAAGCTCTGAAAAGTCGGAGCGTTCTAGTTAGTCCGCTTTAAGTCAGAAAATTTTTACTCGAAATTAGGATTCAAATAACGAAATAAGCAAAAATGTAAGAATAGTAGCAGAAATGAAACCAAACCCTGCCAAATTAGATTCAAAAATTAGATATTGGGCAGTAGCTTTTCACCAATACTCCCACTCTGCTTTTTTTTTTTTTTTTTTTTGATGTATTTGAAGGAACTAAATTGAACTCTCCCCGTGCCCTAAAGTGATACTTATAATAATTACGTGCTGAAAACCCCCCTGCTCTTATCTGCCCCTGCCCCCTCTCCTGCCCCCTCTCCTGCCCCCTCCTGGTGCCGCTGGATGCTTGTGTTGGACAGATAAGGAGGTGAGAGGCAAAATTCTACTGCCCCTGCCAACAGCTCGGATACACAAACATTAACTCAAAACTGCCCTGGGATTTAAAACTGAGATATCCGATAAAACGGTGCCAAAAGTTAAATAAAGCGTTGTATATTTTGGCGTAATTTTGCAGTACAAATAATCTAGCAATGTCATACTGTATGTAACCGGAATGTCTGAAATTAGAAACTACAAGACATTACAAGAAATAGCTAATTTGGATGGTAGGATTAAAAAGATAAATAAATAAAATACAATCCTGGTTGACAACACGACTAATTCTGTTCCATGACAAACAAGTAACACTTTATAATAACTTTTAACCCTAGAACACTTTCGCTGTAAAAAGTAAAACCATCACTTTTGTCGGGTAATTTTTACCCGATATAATATACCCAACAAAAAGTTCTTGTCATAGATCAAAATATGACAACACATGATAAATTAGAGTGGTTTTCTTTTATTTTCAACTGTGGTATGTGTAACAAAATGGAAAACAAAAAATTCCTAAAAAAAAGATACTGGAAACTTGGTGTTTGGTCCAGCCATTCCTGGGACATGTGAGACTTCCCTGGTGAAGCACAGACTCCTTGACACACAGGAACAAAAAATAATATTTTTTCAGTGGGTAAAATGACCAGTTGACTAAAATATTGTTTTCACCATAAGAATTCCCTTTGAAATCACCACTTTGTGATATTTATTCATAACCACTGCACTAAATAAGGATAGATACACATTCCCGGACCACTTTTACTTACCTATTTATTGCATCCTCTTACGTTAAATTCATTACATTCTTACATTCCTCTTTCACTGTTGCCAGATGAAAATCACCTGAAAGCCTGTAGGAAAAAGTGGGCTTTGGGGTAGGGAAACACCTACACCTTCAAAGATGTCAAAAACAATGGTGAAGCTCCCCAGGGACCCATGACACTCAGAAAAATACAACAAAAATCATGTAAATACATTTGCTCAGGTGAATATCACCAGGCGATAGGGTTAAAGGTGTATTGTGTAACTTTTCTGGTGGAGAGTCTGTTAAATTCTTTTCTCCATGGAGATGCTATTGCTTTGTCTGGAATGTTTCACAGTATGGCGTTAAATCTTTCTGTTTTTATTGAGACCAAACCAGACCAAGTTACAGGTCAGATCTGTGGAGAGGCGACCCCACTCACAGTCAGAATACCTGTTTTTCTAGGTATTTTTGAGATATAAAACCTATTTAATAAATGTAAGCAGGTGACAGACTCCCAACCAAAAAGTTACACAGCACATCTTTAAGGTTTTTGGCCTAGATTTTGCTTGTGTGTTTGAGCAGAGAAAGCCTTTGTTTGCAGTAGTGCCCGCCCTCTAGCGCCCCCTGGAGTCTTGGTTCGGTGATGCGTCCTGGCAGCGGGCTCAGGCAGAAGGCCCTGGATTAACATGAAGCTCATTTGGACTCCCAGAGCGTGGAGTGAAGGTGGAACAGACAGACAGATGGACCACACCACATGCTTTTATACACACCCGGACAATACGGGCAGGAGAATTTGGAGCTTTTTGTGTACTCGATTGTGAATTAGATAACTAGGTCAACTCTATTATCTATTAGCAGGTCCATCGGCAGAAATTTAAGGGCCCGGGGTAAGAAGACTCACCTGGGCCTTCCTCTGATAGGATTATTTATAGGAAGCTGGTCCAGTTCTGGGGCTGTGACAACAGACTCCTTTGCCTCCCCGTCTACTGCCCGGTCTACTAGTGTGCTGTTGTGTTGTACTAGTATTTTGTAATTGTTCAATGTAAATGTCCAATGAGATTCAGTTGGTTTTTGGTTCTTTTTTCAGACCAAGGGTTTGTTTTCATACCGGTCAGCCCATTTATACAGGTTTTGCGCTGTCTTCCTACCGGTGGAGGCAGAATGACAGCATCATCTGCAGTCCGACTTCCTCAGGACAGTATCCCAGGTGTGTGAGAGTAAAAAAGCCCCCTCGTCCCAGTTTGCAGTCCCCTGGGTGCCTCCTCCGGTAGGAAGACCTTTATAAATCAGCTGACCGGACACGTCTCGGCAACATCAGGTGACCGCTCTGAGGAAGACCGCAGTGATTAGTCGAGACTGTCAGGTAGAAAAACAAACCGTTGGTCTGAAAAAAGAACCTAATTACACTGGTCTACAAGCAAAATGCTTCCGGAACAAAAGTAGTAAAATTTTTCTTGGTTTAGGTCACTAATAAATAAAAAGTAAGTCAGAAGTGCTGATTGGCTATAGTTTCCGAGATATAGTATTGGGTCAAAATAGGAAATTTATGCAAAATAAGACAAAAACGGCAGTTTATCAGAAGGTACAGTGTGTCTACAAGCACCAGTTCTATCTGAAAGCCTGTCTGCACATTCACATACAAACATAAAATATTTTTTGATTTCACATAAGAGAGATGCCTAGAAATTGTGTACACCTGATGTCTTAAGATATTTCTTGTTTATTTCTTGACGGATAAAGTACAAGTTAAATATTTTCAAAATATAAATATTATTTTTAAGCAAAAATGCCTAAATCTATTGTATAAACAGATGCGATTTTGATGTAAAAGAATATCATTAAATATCTTCAATACATTAGCTAACCAGCACAGTTATCAATTGATTTTCAATTCATATTATCAATATAAATGAGATTTAGCCACTTTTATCTCGGAAGCAGATCGAGTCCAAAAATTTCTAGACCAGTGTTTTTGGTTCTAAATGAGTTGAGTTGAATGAGTTGATGAGTTGAATTATTGCAGATAAGATAAGACTTTATTGATCTCACATTTTACTTTAATTTACTTGCCACATTAGCTCCAGGCAGAGACAGTTGGAGAGAGAAAAGTGCATGCAGACAAGAATAAAATAAGTAATAATAATAGAAAAACAGTAACTAGGAAAAAAATATTGCACGTTTGGACTACATAGTAGAATTATACACTAGTCGTTTGAATTCTGACCATTTAGTCGCCAGTTCTTGCCATGATTTTAACGGTGCCCTATGTTGTTTTTGTTGGTGGAGCGTCAACCCTTTGCTTTTCGCCATTGACTTGTCTGGAATGTTCCACAGTATGGCATTTGTGTGGGTTTGGGTTTTTCATTCTTTTTTACAAGGCAATCTCAATCATAAAAGTCCACAGTAATAAAACAATGTTTAGTAGGTGCACTGACATGATTTTATTGAAAAGCAGCATGATAATTTCAGACTGAGTGGCACTGAGGCAGATCTCTGGGCAGCACAATAGACCAAATCTTTTCTTTGCTTTTCTGGCCTCATTTTTGTCCAAATTACCTTTATATGGCAAAATGGAAACTGAAAGTAGTTTCTTTGTTGGCTTAGGTAGCTTGTTAGCCGACAATAGATGGAGATAAAGGACACTTGAACACACCCCACAATAATTAATCTCATCACAAAGACTCTGAAGGGTTTAAGGAAACATTTAAGGAGTGTGTCTGACCCAAAGTCTTTATAAGTGTAAAATGTGTGTGTGTGCAGTGTCCCTGTAGTTTTCTATGACTGTTGACTTGATTTTCTTGTTTAAAATGTCAGATACAGAGTAAATATTTAGCTGTTATAGACTTGTATATTTGTTATTTAGCTGCTTTTTCATATTTTAGATGCATTTTGGGCTTTTACAGAAGAAAATATCATTACTTCCCATTGAAAATCGTGAAAATGTTGTGATGTTATCTGCATACCCTCTGTACTAAAAGCAGTTGTGATTCTGTTGAACATCAAAATTCACCACTGAATCAACTTTCCGCGCTATCTTTCCCATAATCTGTTCCCTCCTCATCATTTCCGTAGTAACGGCGATGCAGACAGAGGCAGGTTTTGTGTGGAGCAGGTGCCTCCTCGTCTCGTCCTTTTAAACTGGGATTGATGGGATAATTGGAGCTTTCCAAACCAGCGTCGGGATTCAGCAGGAAAGATGTGAAGAAAGAAAGGAAAAACTAACCCCAAAATGTCCGAAGCTTGTTTATACTCTGCCTTCTGCGTGGTGTAATATAGGAAAAAAATATTAAAATTCCACCACATTAATGGACCTGTCTTATAAAAGGATTTAAAGAGGGGGCATTGTGCAAAAAACATATATACTGCTCTGGAAAAAAAATAAGAGACCACTGCATTTTTTTCTGAAATCAGCATCTCTACATGTATTACAGCCATTCCATTCCAGCGTCTGTTGAATTCCAACACAAACACAAAGCTGAGCTACTTCAGTTCTTGCACCAGGAGTGGAATAATTGAATAATTGTGATTAAAAATAAGGGTTATTGCACCAAATATTAATTTCTGAACTCTTCTTAAGTGTAAACATTAGTATTATGTTGTTTTAAAATGAATTTGATCTTGTTTCTTTGCATTGTTTGAGGTCTGAAAACATGTATCTTTTTTGTTATTTTGACCATTTGTCATTTTCTGCAAATAAATGCTCTAAACTATAATATTTTTATTTGGAATTTGGGGGAAATGTTGTCAGTAGTTTATAGACTCCAACAAAAATGTTCCTTTTTTTTTCCAAACACAGACCTATAAGTAGTAAAATCAGAAAAACTGATCATTTTGCAGTGGTCTCTTATTTTTTTCCAGAGCTGTATATATATATTTTTAGCTTTCTACCATGTTATAATGTCAAGAACACACCGTTCCACCTTGTGATGTCATGTGCCAATACATTAAGTACTCCACTGTGTTTTTAAACTCCAGACACCTTCACTAGAATCATTTGGATCATTTCAGTTCTGGAATTGCCGGTCTTTGCTGAACAGAAGGTAAAAGGTTGCCAACTAGAAAACTACAAGTACGTAACATCACAAGGTGGAACAGAGCATTTTGAACTTTGGAGATGTACAGACTAATAATAAAGGATGACTCAAACATGTGAATGAAACAAAACACAACTCCAGGTCTGTTTCTGAGGAGGTAACAACATTTTAACATGGCTTAAAGCTCACAAGAGTCAATTTTGCATAATATTTACCCCCTTTAAGTTGTTGCTAAGCCTGAATCATTCTTAACAAACAGTTTCTTCATATTGTATTAAGGCATAAATATGTGTTGTCATTATACAGCGTTATCCTATATTTAAAAATCAAGAAGCTGCTCTGTTTTATTACGAGTACAAACAAAGAGGAGGCTGGTGCTGCTTGCTCATTTACTGCTGTGAATGCTTTGGACATTTGCATCACATTTGTTTGTACAGCACAGTTCATTGTTTGGTTAGAGGCTGAAATAGGATCAAAATATTAACCCCTTCGTGTCTGGCCCGGGCTGCAGTCAGACTGATGAGAGAAGTACACACCAGTATTTACACCAGTACAATTCCAACGCTGTACAAACAAGAACAAAGGTTTTGGTATGTGTTCATGTATTGATTCCAACTACATCCTTTTATGCTTAGATTAGTACTACTATTACTGCTACTACTGCTACTGTTAATACTACTACTACTGCTACTGTTAATACTACTACTACTGCTGCTACTACTACTACTGCTACTGTTAATACTACTACTGCTACTACTACAACTACTACTACTGCTACTACTACTACTCCTACTGTTAATACTACTACTGCTACTACTACAACTACTACTACTGCTACTACTACTACTCCTACTGTTAATACTACTACTGCTACTACTACAACTACTGCTACTACTACTACTACAACAACTACTACAACTACGACATCTACTGCTACTGCTACTACTACTACTGCTACTACTACTACTACTATTACTACTACTAATACTAATACTACTGCTACTAATGCTACTACTACTATTACTACTACTAATACTACTGCTACTAATGCTGCTACTACTGCTGCTGCTACTACTACTACTACTACTGCTGCTGCTACTACTACTACTGCTACTACTGCTACTACTACTAGTACTACTGCTACTATTGTATGTCAGTTGTCAAGTCTTTATAGTTATTTATCTTAATTTTGATTGCATGTTTTAATTCTCCTGCTGTTTTTCACCTTAGCGTTGCAACAGTGTAATTTTCTCATAGCAGGACAAATAAATGTTTAACTTATCCACTACTACTACTACTACTACTACTGCTGCTGCTACTACGACTGCTACTACTACTACTACTACTACTACTACTACTACTACTACTACTACTACTACTACTACTACTACTACTACTGCTACTAGCTGGTAGTAGCTGTTGAATCAGTCAGTCATTCTCAAAAAAGTCTTGTATCTTGTTTTGAAGGTACATTATTGTAAAAAATACAAGTTGATCTCTAACTTTTCAAATCTTTTCATAGACTTTACAATACACTTATTATAATATTTACAAATACAGAGCTTTTGGTGACCTGGTTTTGTCTGTGCAGTGAAAAAGAACGCCCGAGGAAGTGAGGAAGGAGGTGTTTTGAAAGACAGGAAAAGGAAGCTGAAGTCTGTCAGGAAGAGAGGGAGAGGAAGCCAAATATATTGCAGTGAATTTATTGATTATCCACTTCTACAGTTATTTTGAATCATAAATGTCTTATCAATCAGAAATGAAATAGTGGTTGGCTGGATCCTGATGCTTCTTTAAGATTTTTCACAGTTTGGACAATGTTGTAGTTTTTTATTAAGTTATAATCCTTTGTTTCTGATCAAATTAACTGTCTTATAACATTAAAGAGGCGGTATTATGCTTTCTTTTAAACCCCTCTTTAATATCGCCACTCACTCAAGTGCTAAATATCTGATTTGCTTTTGTACTTTACATACTTTAATGGTGCAACATTTTCTATTTAAAGATGAAAAGAGAAGCAAGCAAAACAAAACAAAACAAAAAAATCCAGTTAATTTCAAGTGTTCTCGGACAAATTGAAGAATATGTTGTGAGTTGACATTGTTATAAATACATTATGACTGGACTGAGCTGTATTTAGTAAATGATTTCTATAATTTTACCACGTGAGTGAGCCTGGTTACAAAGTAATTAAATGATGGAGTAACCTTAAAGTGGCGTTGTGTATCTTTTCTGGTGGAGTCTGTCAGATGCTTTTCTCTGTGGAGATGTTACTGCTTTGTCTGGAATGTTTCACAGTATGGCATTAAACCTTTCTATCTTCATGAAAACCAAACCAGACCAAGTTACAGGTCAGATCTGTGGAGAGGCGACCCCGCTCACAGTCAGAAAGTCTGTTTTTGTAGGTATTTTTGAGCTATAAAACCACCTGTAATTTAATAAATGTAAAGTAGAGCTGTTTAATCTCACACTGTGGAACATTCCAGGCAGAGCAATGACGTATCCATAGAAACAAGCAGGTGGTGGACCAAAAAAGTTACACAGTGCACCTTTAACCTGTGATGAATAAAAACTTTATTTTTCTCTAGAACCGAACTTCCCAGTAATAACAGATTCCTGCAGATTTGAGTCATGCTGCATTTTGACACCGAACTGTGGCCAAAGAGGAAACGTCAGTGTTGTGTTTGTGGTCGAGATAAAAAATAGATTTTTTCAGTGTTACGTTTGAAGGTGTGTGCGAAGATCTGGCAGATCAGTGACATGAACAGGGGAGACACTGGAGGAGGAGGAGGAGGCGAGAAGGAGTGGAGAGACAGAGAGAGAGAGACGAAGGGAGATTTGGAGAGATGAGGAGATAGAGGGACGAAGAGATTGGGGGATAGATAGAGGGTGGGAGGAGGGAGAGATGGACAGCAATTTGGAGAGAGGGGAGATAAAGAGAGGAAAGAAGAGACTGGGGGAGGGGTGGAAGGAGATGAGAGAGTTTAAGAGAGAGATGGAGAGAAAGAGGGAGGCGGGAGAGTTTGAGAGAGGGAGCTAAAGGGAAGGAAAGACGGAGCGAGATTTGGAAAAACAGGGAAATAGAGAGAGGGGTCAAGAGATTGTGGAGAGTTGAGGCGAGAGAGTTTAAGAGAGAGTTGGAGAGAGGGAGGGGGAGATAGAGAGAGGGAAGGAATGATGGAGGGAGATTTGGAAAAACATCTAAATAGAGAGAGGGAACAGGAGATTGGAGGAGTTGGAGAGAGAAGGAGAGATAGAGGGAGAGAGAGAGAGATGTATAGTTGGAAACGGAGAGGGGGAATGGAGGGAGGAAGATGGCAAAGGAGAGATTGGGATAGTTTTGGAGAGAGGGAGAGATACAGTAGAGAGAGGGAAGAAGAGATTGGGGGAGGGGTGGAGGAAGAGATGGAGGGTTGCAGAGCTTGGTGGAAGGAGGTGGCAGAGTTTAAGAGGGTGATTGAGAGAAAGAAGGAGAGAGGGAGGTGGGAGAGTTTGAGAGAGGGAGGGGGAGATAAAGAGAGGGAAGGAAAGATGGAGGGAGATTTGGAAAAACAGGGAAATGGAGAGGGATTGGGGAGAGTCGGAGATAGAGGGAGAGAGTGAGAGAGAGATAGTTGGAAACAGAGAGGGAGTTGGAGGAAGGAGGAAGATAGCAAAGAAAAGATCGAGAGAGGGAAGATAGAGAGAGGGAAGAAGAGATTGGGGAGGGGTGGAGGGAGAGATGGAGGGTTGCAGAGTTTGGTGGAAGGAGGCTTGAGACTTTAAGAGAGAGATGTAGAGAAAGAAGGAAAGAGGGGGAGACTTTGAGAGAGGGAGGGGGAGATAAAGAGAGGGAAGGAAAGATGGAGGGAGATTTGGAAAAACAGGAGATTGGGGAGAGTTGGAGAGAGAAGGAGAGAGAGAGAGAGAGAGGGGGGCGGTGGAGGGAGGAGGAAGATAGCAAAGAAAAGATCGAGAAACTGTAGATTTGGAGAGAGTGAAGACAGAGGAAGGAAGAGGTAGAGAGAGGAAAGGAGAAAGAAGAGAGTTGTGAGAGGAAGGTGAGAGTGTGTGACGGACGGATTGTTGGTGTGTGCCTGCTCCTCTGCGACAGGCCGGTCCCGTGGCTGAGGTGGAGAAGAATGACAAAAATGTGGGACAATGTCCAGAGCTTTAGTGGAACCAGCCACAGAAACATGGAGAGGAGGAGAAGAGGGAGAAAAAAGGAGGAGAGGAGGGAGAGACGAGGGGGAGAGGCTGGGACATTTGTACAGAACCAAGAGAGAGAAAGTCAAATGTTACTTTAATTAGTATTTTCAGCATAACTTTATTTTTGTTTTGCTCATGGACAAGTTAAAAATACTCTCTGAAGTGAAGTTTTAAACAGTCAAAACACTTGAACTTGAACACACTTTTTCATGTATTTTTCTTCTTTATTTCCATGATTTCACTGGTCTACAAGGAAAATGCTTCCGGAACAAAAGTAGTGACATTTTTCTTGGTTAATAATAATAATAATCTTGGTTAATAATAAAGAAAAAGTAAGTCAGAAGTGCTGATTGGCTATAGTTTCCAAGATATAGTATTGGCTCAAAGTAGGAAATTTATGTAAAATAAGGCAAAAACGGTAGTTTATCAGAAAGTACAGTGTGTCTACAAGCACCAGTTCTATCTGAAAGCCTGTCTGCACATTCACATACATTCATTTTAATATGTCTACAGTTTTAATATATATCAATATATATAATTCAAAGATTCAAAGCTTTTATTGTCATATGCGCAGTAAAGAAACATCTTTCCCTGTACAATGAAATACTTACTTTGCTGCCCACCCTGGATGCCAAGAGTATGTAAAAATTAAAATAGATAAATAAGATGAAGAGAAGCATGTAAAAAAGTATAATCAAATAGAAACAATCTTTTCAGAATATACACTATGTAAAATATAGACTAGGTGCTATGTACATATTTACAGATAATGTGCAACATTAGTTTATGTGCAATAATATATATATTTTTATTATAATATCATTACATATCTTGAATACATTAGCTAACCAGCACAGTTATCAATTGATTTTCAGTTCATCTTATCTATATAAATGAAATTTAGTCACTTTTATCTCAGCAGATCGAGTCCAAAAATGTGTAGACCAGTGATATTTACATGTAGATTCTCACTGAAGCAGAAAACCTATGAATGAACATAGTAATGATAGTAATAAATAGTACATGAATGTAGTAAGCATTCATTCATTATTGAGAGAAGGCCAAGAGTTTGCAGCATTGTCATCAGAGCAAAGGATGGCTATTTTTTTTTTAAATTTACTACAGAATTCCATGGAAAAAACGATATATTCTTTGTAATTTTTGTTAATTATTTATCATGATTCAGTTTGTGTGTGTTGCAACTTTATGCTCAAAAACAGCTAATCCCAATCTATATTTATATTTCATTTATATTTATGTATTTATTTTTGAGCACATTGATCCGCCCACTCCACTACTGATCAGTGTTGTCATGTTCTGAGTGATTGACAGATGTTTTTAACCAATCACAGTGAAGTGTGGACAAGATAAATCAAAATAAGATAGACGATATGTAGCTTTGTGTCATTTTGTCTGTCACTTCTGTTCAAATACTCCAGTGAAAGATGGTGATGCGTTATTGTTTTGTATTCTTAATTAGACTACATCTTAGCCCGGGTTGTAGTCCAGGATGGTCTGTGTGTTGGATAAGGTTTTTGGGCGGGGCGGGTCAGGCCACAGCTCATTGTTTTGGGGGCGACAGACTTCCTGTTTGAGCTCGACGCCCGTCACCACAACACAGCTGTTTCCACTGAGCAGATTTGTGCAATAACAGGCCAAAGTCTCATTCACAGCCTTCATATATATTCTATACAGGGGTTTCTCAAACTGTGGTGCGCGGGCTGGTTCTGTTAAAGGGCCCATATTACGCTATTTTCAGATCTGTGTTATAATGTTGTTTCCTCATCACAAACACATCTGGAGTTGTGTTTTGTTTCATTCACACACGTTTAACACACAAACCCTGCAGATTTTAGTTTTTCTCTCCAAAAAATATCATAACACTCCTCCTTGTTCCAACTTGTGATGTCATGTGGTAATACAGGAAGTGCTCCACTGTGTTTTTAAACTTCATAAACCTTCACTATAACCATTGGGATCATTTCAGCCCTAGAATGATACCTGTAAAACGTAGCCGTTAACCTGAAAACTACCACTACATGACATCACAAGGTGGAACTGAGCGTTTTGAGGTTTGGAGATGTAGACTAATAATAAAGGATTACTCAAACATGTGAACGAAAAAAAAAAACACAACTCCAGGTGTGTTTTTGAGGAGGTAACAACATTATAACACAACTTAAAGCTCACAAGAGTCAATTTAGTGTAATATCACCTTTAATCTATTTATCCTCATTTATTTATTTATCTAAAAAGTGACAATGCACATTAATCAACATCAAAACAATGTAAATGTGCTCGAGTTAGCTGATAAGAGCTAATTTGCATCGGTAGTCCCTTTGCCTTAAAAAGTTACACATTAAAAATTATACAAATGTTCAGTAACATTACAGAAATACAATAAAAGTTTTAAATTTGGTTTAATCATTACTTCGAACGCCCTTAGCCATGGTTTAGTCTTGTTTTAGACCTGGTTTATTCTCATTGTAGTCTGTATGTCGTCCACAAGGCGGAACTGAGCATTTTGAGCTTTGGAGATGCATGAAAATGCATGAACGAAACAAAACACAACTCCGGGTCTGTTTTTGATGAGATAACAACATTATTATTATTATTAACATGGCTTAAAGCTCACAAGAGTCAATTTAGTGTAATATAGGACCTTTAATCTCTTTACCCTCATTTGGTTTAATCATAACTTAGAACTAAATTAGTTGTGGTTTAGTCTTGTTTTATATCTGGCTTAGTCTCAGTGTAGTCCATGTTTAGTCCTAATTTTGGCCTGACCTAGTCCTGGTTTAGATCTGGTGGTACTCAGAAAACCAAATATTATTTTATGCGGTAGACTACGTGGTATAAGAAACTTGAGAACTCTACTCTATGAAGGAATATATAAAAATGTACTTAACTATTTGTATTGTTTTAAGCCATTATATTCAGGATTCATTACACTTTGAATGAGAAATCTGCAACCGACTCACTTAAAGGTGCACTGGGTAACTTTCTGGTTAGAGGTCCATCACCTGTTTGTTTCTATGGCTATGTAACTGTGGCCTGGAATGTTCCACAGTATGTCATTAAACAGCTGTACCATAAATGTATTCAGTTACAGGTTTTACTGCTTAAAACAGAGTGTGAGCGGGGTCGCCTCTCCATAGATCTGACCTGTAACTTGGTCTGGTTCGGTCTCCATAAAGATAGAAAGGTTTAATACAATACTGTGAAACATTCCAGGCAAAGCAATAACATCTCGATGGAGAAAAGCGTTTGGCGGACCCTCAATGCACCTTTAAATTTAATATTCGTCATTATAGCTGCCAGAGGGAGCACAATTAGTTATAGAAATCTGTGTTTGAATGGTCTTAATGAGAGAATTGTGAAGGCTGCAATTGTTATAGTAAAATAAATGTGTAAATGCATTCTCTTGGTTCCAATTAGCTTTCATTGTCATTTTTTCGAACACTCCAGAATATAAAATTACACTGACTTCAGCACGTTTTTGGCACTGTATCACTATAATCTACGAAAACAAAGCTAACTGAAGGAGACGTCAGTTGTGTTCAAATAAAAGAAGAAAATTACCAGGCCTACATCTCCTGAATGAAAAGAGCTGGTGTGTGAAGTCGGTTGATTAGACTCCTTCTACCAGCCTGATTATCGCTGCATGTTTTAACGCCGCATTTAAGGTGTCATTTTTACTGTGTTTTTGTCTTGGAAAATGTCTCTGTAATATGATATAAGCTCTCTAAGATTTAGTATTTTTGTAATATTTATTAAATTCGAGAAAATAAAAATAGAGTATAAGCATGTTTTGTTTTGAAAGCTCACAATCTCCTAAAAACAAACAAAAAAGACTTTTAACATCTCTCCTTTATCTTTCTTTCATTCTGTCTGTCTCTCAAGCTCTCTTTGCATTTCCCTTTGTCCCTTCTCCCTCTTTCTTATAGTTTGTAATAGTTACATCAAAATCTCCCCGTTGATTGCAGCTGATGTCATCTTTCCCCGTGGGTGTGACGCTGAGTTTTATTTTAACACAATCTGACCAGAAACAGCGGACTTGGTTCATTCTTACCTTTTAGTAGAAAATCAAACTCCTAAACAGGACCATGAACGCTTGTATTGATCACAGGCTTCTGAAAATGTGCTGTTTAAATCCATTCAAAACGTTTTTTAGCAGGGTTTCCTCATGTGTGCGTAGTCTCGATGGTACCTGCTGAATGTTGTACCATAGACCCCCAGTACGATGTCACTGCAAAGTATCAGTAAGGCCCAAAAATCAGTCATTTTGAGAGAGAGAGATGTGGATAAAGAGATAGAAAATAAGAGAGACAGAGAGCTGGTCCAGCTTCACTCCTCTGGGAGAGTCCTGCTTCTGTCTGAATGTCAGGCCTCAGTAGTTTAATGTCATTTGACCCCAGCTCCTTCTCAACAGGGGCCTTAGAGGGGCCAGAATGAGGCTACGTTTATCTGATGACGGTCTGAACAGAAGACGCAAAAGTGGCGTTGCGTCTTCACTTTTTATTCCGCGTTTAGACGAACGTTTTCAGGAGGAAATCTGCATGCGTATGTTGATGCAGAAGTGTGTGGAATTCGATTGGGTATGCATGCCAGGCAGCTAGGTGGCGCTGTGATACATTATCAATAGTGTAGAATGCGTAGAATCTTCATTTATTTATTTATTAACTTAATTTGCTTAACTTTAATTTAATTTATTAATCCATCTTCTTCCGCTTTTCCATTTCTGAGTTGCGGGAGCAGCAGTCCAAGCAGATCTGCTGCCCAGAACACAATGCACCAGCCCCTATGAATCCTCCTGCGGGTGGTGGGTCCATGGGAGGACTTTTAATTTAATTTAAATTTAATTTATTTAACTTAATTTACTTTATAAATACGTATAAATATCCAGACACGGTGACGTAAACATGTACACAACATCAGCAGATTTGACCAGACTTTTACGTCTTGGGCAGTGTAGACGAAAACGCTACGGTGGAGCATATTCAAGTTTTTCACTTGGTTTGGCGGTTTGTTTTTTGCATTTTTAAGCCCCCAAAACGCCGTCACCGACTAAACAAAAGGCACTTCCGATAAAATATTTTGTCGTTTTTACCCATAAGCGTTCTTATGTAAACAGGCCCTGATATGCACAGGTTTGAGAAATACTGGAAAAACTGAAAAAAGCTGGCAGAGTTATTGATTACTGTGTTAATTGTTAGTTAATTGGTGGATTTGCAAATTGGCAAGGTTTAATGATGTAATTTCTGGAGTTTCCATGGTTACTTGGGGTTCTGCCAATATCCTTTATGGCTTACGTAAAAGGTACACTACAGTGAACCCTCGCTGTATCGCGGTTCACTGTTCGCGGCCTCGCTGTTTCGCAGATTTTTTTTTCCAATTTTTTTTTTTTTTTTTTTTTCAATTTTTTTTATAGTGTAACTTTTTTTTTACAGTGTAACATTCTGTCCTGCGCCCTGATTAGCTAAGAGACTAGACCAGGACTAAACCAGGTCTAAAGCAGGTCTAAACCAGGACTAAACCAGGTCTAAACCAGGACTAAACCAGGTCTAGACCAGGGATGGTCACACAGGGTGGTAGGGACAGAGTCTCTGATGTCCTTCACGAGAGCGCCTGGGTGACAGGAGGTGTGGCCTTTGTTTACTTGCACGAGCCATGGAAGAGAGTGCGAGCCGGACCATGGAGCCAAGAATCAACATGGACGGGCCGGGGGAGCCGCAGCGGGGAGAGCCGCATTCGAGGGAGCCCGCAGCGGGGGGAGAACACTCGCGCGCACAGAGGAGACAGTGGCTCTTCCCCGTCACGCCGAGAGGACGAACCCTACCCCGTCCTAGAGAGCTGTGGAGTATTGGCGACGCATTGATAGCGGTCTGATTTTGGAGCCGGGGTGAAATGCAACCAACTCTTGTGAGCGCAGGTTGGTCTTACCTGGTCTTGTGGTGAGGACTGGTGCTCAGAGGCGTCTGTTAGCGGTTTGGCACCGTTAGCATTGGCTTGAGTCTTGCCCAAAATGATATCCAGGTCGCTTTCCACTCGACTTTCGCACGTGGCATGGATATGTGGTACCAAAACAAACACATGTGTCCGCGCGCACGTGTCACCCCCCCCCCCCCCCCCCCCCCCACTATTAATATATTTTAATGAAAATCTACAAAAGTTTGAGTGTTTAAACAAGAGAAAAATGTGAGAAAATGTTAATACCAGTCTCAGAAAGGTGTATAATGTGTCTGGTGAAGCGTTTTCAGCCTTAAAACATGTAGAATAATTGTAAAATATAAAATTGTCCTACTTTGCGGATTTCACTGATTGCGGGCTATTTCTGGAACCTAACCCCCGTGATAAACGAGGGTTCACTGTATGCAACTTTTCTGATGGGAGTCTGGTATCGGCTTGAATGTCACACGATGGCTTCAAACTTTAAACTATCTTTCATTTATTCATCTGCAGCTCTTTTATCGCTCCGAAATACCTTGAAAAACATGCATTCATACTGTAAGCGAAATCTTCTCTCCACAGATCTGACTTGTAACTTGGCCTGGGGGTGTCACCTGCTTGTCTCCATGGATATAGATAAAAATTAAAGCCATAGTATGATAAATTTTGGGGAATACAATGAATGGAAAGATATGATGATGAAAGATGTAACTTTTCATTTTGAAGTATATTAAATTACCGGCATTTTTATTGCTAAGAAAAATATCTGGTCTGGTGTCCATGGAGATAGATGCAATACTGTGGAACATTCCAGGCGAAACGATCTAGATAGACGATCATTATATTCAGGACTCATTACACTTTCAATGAGAAATCTGAAACTGACTCACTTAAAGGTGCATTGTGTAACTTTTTGGTTGGGGGTCCATCACCTGTTTGTTTCTATAGCTATGTAACTGTAGCCTGGAATGTTCCACAGTATGACATTAAACAACTGTGTCATAAATGTATTCAATTAGAGGAGGTTTTACTGCTTAAAAATACTTAGAAAAACAGGTATTCTGACTGTGAGCGGGGTCGCCTCTCCATAGATCTGACTTGTAACTTGGTCTGGTTTGGTCTCCATGAAGATAGAAAGGTTTAAAAACTGCTTTTGAATGCTTTTTAAGGCTCTCATGCACGTTTCGTTGTGTCTTTTTGGTCTGCTGCCAGAGACGTAGTGTGTGTGTCTTTATTGTTGGGAGTCGGGCTCTATAGTGGATCCAAGATGCCCCCGCCCCCCTCTCGTGTGTGGTGATGGACGACCGCCGGGGCTGTTTAAATTTGTGATTAAGTTTTGTCGACTCAGCTTTTTCCAGTCAGGCCCCAAACTGTGTAATCCTCTAATCCTCGGTCTGCCCCTCCCCTCTGCTCTGTCGGAGGAGGCTCCCATCTCCCACCTCCTTAATGGAACACTAAATCAAGATCTCTGTAGTAAAACTGTCGAAACTCAAGTACTGTGCAGTTATAGTTTTGTGTTGGCATTGTAGGTCAACTCAACTATAGATCATTTATTTAACTTGAAACTGTATTTTTATCTGTACATGTCATGGCTGTTGGAACACTGAATCAAAATCTCTGTAGTAAAACTGTAGTACTGAGGTGTAGTAGTTCTGAGGATGCATTTTAGGTCTTTACTATAAAGCAGGGGTGGGCAATTATTTTACTCCAGGGGCCAAATGAGAAGCAGAAAATATTGTGGGGGCCGGGCCAAAAGTTTGAAGTCTACTCTTGTTATTAATTTTATTTCTACATTGAAATCAGTAAATGGCATTGTTTACAGAAGCTGGTAAGTTCTGTGTTATTATTAAGTAATGAGAGAGTGAGGTTATACAAAAACTGAATTACAAAACATTTGTAACTCTTTTTCAGACACCACAATGTCTTATAATACAAGATATGTCACAACATTTTTTTTGTCCAACTGCCAAACTGTGTAGAAAAAAGTCAAAGTTAGCATGTTTTAGTGTTTTTTTTCTTGATCAGTGAGAGAAATCTCGCCTCTGTTGAGCTTTAACAAGTGCATCAAAGTCAGGTTCATGTTTGAGGTGGAGATGTGAAGCACGTCCGACAGATGATCATCAGTACAAATGCATTATGTACAATTTTGAAAGTAGGTTTTATTTTCTTAATTCCAAGCAACCTTTCGC
This sequence comes from Paratrypauchen microcephalus, assembly GCA_036785185.1. Taxonomy (NCBI): domain Eukaryota; kingdom Metazoa; phylum Chordata; class Actinopteri; order Gobiiformes; family Gobiidae; genus Paratrypauchen; species Paratrypauchen microcephalus. The sequence continues at coordinate 2,446,345 of JAVJIX010000073.1, forward strand.
GGGCCGGTCAGAGTCAGCTCGCGGGCTGACTCTGGGCTGGGGTATTTGGTCCCCGGGCCTTGACATTCCCAGGCCTGCTATAAAGGAACACATCATTTATTTAACTTCAAACAATAATACACACGAGGGGTAATTAAATCCACAAAAAATGTATTCATCAAAATGATTCAAATAAGCATCATCTGTGCCACTGTAGTCTTAAAGTAAAACAGTTGAAAACAGAGAATAAAAACACTCTTATTCTACAATATTTGGTGTCTTTCTTGTTCCAGGCGGTGGAGCGGGAGCAGGTGGACAGTATCCAGCCCAAGTTACAGCACGTGAACGCAGTGGGACAGGGCCTGATCCAGAGCGCCGCCAAACACACAGACACACAGGGGCTAGAGCACGACCTGGAGACCACCAACCTCCGATGGAACTCACTCAACAAAAGGGTATGTACAGGTTAAAACGCATCTGACAGATTCATACTTTTATCCAATTATGACTTGGTTTGCTGGGACAGTACATGTGGTAAATAATTATTACAGTTTTACATCAGTCAAGTGGCAGTTTGTGAAGAAAAGTAGAAAACAAAAAGTAGCAGTGAGTTCTAAATATACTGTAGATATATAAATGGACATAGTTAACCCGCTAGCCGCATGGGCGCGCTTCCGGCTCCATCGACTCTGGCTCCAATTTACCATAAATATCTCTGTAACTGCTGCTGTGAGCCTCGTCATTTTTGGCATTAAATATTCATATTAACTCGCTCTACATGATCCACGTGTTTTTATTTTGCTATTTTTTCCGTAATTAAATCCAAATATAGAAATTGAGCTGATTTGCCCCTTTTAAATAACATTACAGTCACAATCTACAGTTTTTCCATCCATCCATTTTCTTCTGCTTATCCGGGGCCGGGTCAACAGTCTAAACAGGGTCTCCCAGACTTCCTTCACCCCGGACACTTCCTCCACCTCCTCCAGGGGGACCCCAAGCTGTTCCCAGGTCAGAGACACAGTCCCTCCAACGTGTCCCCTGGGTCTTCCCCGGGGCCTCCTCCTGGTGGGACATGCCCGGAACACCTCCTGAGGGAGGCGTCCAGGAGGCGTCCGGAACAGATGCCCTCCCCTCAGCTGCTCCTCTCGACGTGGAGGAGCAGCGGCTCTACTCCAAGCCTCTCCCGTGTGACTGAGCTCCTCACCCTATCTCTAAGGGAGTGCCCAGCCACTCTGCGGAGGAAACTCATGTCGGCTGCTTGTATCCGCGATCTCGTCCTTTCGGTCATTACCCAGCACTCATGACCATAGGTGAGGGTAGGAGCGTAGATTGACGGTAAATCGAGAGCTTTGTCTTTTCAGCTCCCTCTTCACCACAACGGTCCGGTACAGCGACCGCATCACTGCCGACGCTGCACCGATCCGCCTGTCAATCTCACGCTCCATCCTCCCTTCACTCGTGAACAAAACCCCGAGATACTTGAACTCCTCCACTTGAGCCACCCTGAAGCTACAGTTTTTCAGTTTAGAAAATACCTAAATGAATGCTTGTATTGATTGGCTCTTTAAAGTGTGTTGTTTTACTCCATTTTTTTTTTTCTTCAGCCTATACAAATATATATGGGTGAGAACAATGTTTTTAAGTTTTTAAAGATCTCATGACATGGTACTTCTTGATGCTTTTATATGGTGCCTTAATGGTTCCCTAATACTGTAAATGAATCCTTCTTCAAAATCAAGACTCAGTGCATGAGAAAGACACATGTACACAGTCAGAGTCAGAAAATCTCTCTCTGAACAACTCATTCTGGGCGTTGTTGCTTGAATGCAAATGAGAAGGACAGAGATAGGTTAGAGGAGCGGGTGGCGGGGGGGGGGGGCAAATGCGCTGCTGGTTCCTTGTTTTAGCGGTGCGCTGTGCGCTGTCTCCCACTTCCGTGCTTTAAGAGCGGAGGAAGAAAGGAGAGGCGTTTCAATGAAAAAAACACATTTTCACAGAAAATAAAATTAAACCACTGCTGTTTCAGATGTCCAGAGGCTCAGATAAAGGACTTCCGAGCCTAGAAACACTCGCACGTGCCGTGCAAATAAAAAAACGCATTTCGCATTGCGTAGCTCATTCGCGGTCCAAACTCTCTGGGCGTGATTTACAGAGACAGTGGGTAGACATCCAGACGGGGGATGGAGCTGCATTTTTCGATGTGACGTAACATAGTTTCCTTGTTCAGAATCGCCCGTTTGAGCTGTGTTTTTTTCTAACGCAGAAAAGGACCGCAAATGCTCAGTTTAGACATTTCGCAACTTTTAGCCATGGGGGGGGGGGCCCTAAACAGGGTAGGGGAGCTCACATTAACGTTCAAAAACCTCAGAAAGTGAAAATTTCATGCCATGGGACCTTTAAAGACTCACCACTGCCCCTTCTGTCCTCAGGTGGCGGAGCGCATTGCCCAGCTGCAGGAGGCCCTGTTGCATTGTGGGAAGTTTCAGGACGCCCTGGAACCTCTGCTCAGTTGGCTCAGCGACACAGAGGAGCTGGTGGCCAATCAGAAGCCTCCGTCAGCAGAGTACCGCGTGGTCAAGGCACAAATACAGGAACAGAAGGTACTTTATACTGAAATGCACTGTTACGCCTTTTTCTTTAACATATTAACAACAGACTATTTATTTATATAAAATGTAAGCTGGACTTCAAACTTTAATCAATCATTTCCATCATTGCTTGTCTTCATGGAGATGTTATTGCTTTGCCTCCAAGGTCCCACGGTATGGCATTAAACTTAGCCATCTTGTCTATTTTGAATTTCCTTTGGGATCAATAAAGTATCTGTCTATCTCCATGGAAACGAGCAGGTGCCAGCGTCAGCGCAAAATTACAGGTCTGATCTGTAGAGCGGTGACCTCGACTCATAATAAGAACTCATAATTTCTTTTTCCCATGGTATTTTTTTTTAGCACAAAAACACCTGGGATAATAATATAAATGCTAGATAAGCTTAATGGCATACTGTGAAACATTCCTGACAAAGCAACAACATCGCCATGATAACAGGGCTCAAGATTCACAAGCCTACGTCATCCACGCTTTCACACGGCAGTTCTCCATAAATATATACAAAGGCAGGATACAAAACTGTTCACAACAACCTGACAAACCTGATCTGATGTACAGGAGTTTAATTAGCGGGACGCACGCGGATTGTGTTGTGATAGCGCTCTGAAGGGGGAGTGGCTTAAAGTGCGGCGCAAAGTGAGGGTAGAATAAAAACAAGAAAGAGAAACTTATAAGTTGACACGCTGTTTTAGGAGAATAACAACAATAAAAGGTTACACGGTGATCTAAATATATTGTGTGTTAGCAGGTAATACCCCATAGAAGTAAAACACCCCCTCTTTAAAGATGCACTGTGTAACTTTTTGGGAGGAGGGTCTGTCACCTGCTTGTACCCATGGAGAAGTTATTGCTTTGCCTGAAATGTCCCACAGTATTACATTAGACGTATATTACTTGCATTTATTCAATAACAGGATTTTATTGTACTGAAAAACATGCATTCTTAGGTTTTTGGTGGGGAAAAAAAAGTTTGTATTTGTTTTGGCCTTTCGTCCACACAGTGCCGGTGTTTTGGGGGGGGCAAAAATTGTGTTTTTTGAAACCAGTTTCCAGAGTGGAGAAATCTGAGAACGCTGGAGGTCGCGTTGTCATGTGGACGAGCAAAACGCAGCTTTTGGAAAATGATGACTTAATGCGCATGCGCTCTTTGTAGTATTGCTTTTCCGGTGGCTCTGGCTGTTTCATGTTTACAGCGCCAGCGTCGTCGGTGCGGTGTATATATTACATCGTTTTCACTCAGCGCTCCGTTTTCATCTGGACGTGAATATTTACTGATCCGACACGTGTGTGGATGTGAATTTTTTTCAACCCGCAGAAAAAAAATTCAAGGAGCGTTGTCGTGTGGATGTAACCTTACTGAGAGCAGAGTCGAATATCCACAGATCTGACCTGTAACGTGGCCTAGTAGTGTCACCTGCTTGACTCCGTGGAGGTAGATGTTTAATGCCATACTATGGGACATTTCCGCAATAGCTTTTCCATGGAGATGAGCAGATGACCTTCCACCAGAACAGTACTAGGGCAACTAGGACTGTCATGATATCTAATGTAACTGCACCAATTTCACCAATATCACCATGAAGACGAGCAGTTGTCTATTAAAAATAGATTCCTGAGTTAGGTCCTAATTCCTTTTAAGACCCTCATATTCCATCTTTAGTCCAGTCGAGGTTCCACAGAGACGTTTTTCCTGGATCTGCATTGTCTCGGGGCCCTCTCACCTCTCCTGTTTATCTTACGCATACTTCCTGTGATTGTGAGCTGAGGAGAGCCGTTCTGGTGAAGACTGATCAATCAAACATGTTTACATCCTCCCAGCAAGAACGGTGTCACCGCTTTGATAAGAAAACAATAGCTCAAGAGAGAGTGCATTCCTGAGCTGAGAGCGTTTGATAGAAGAAGAGACAGACATGATTTCAACAGGAAGCAAACTTAACTTAATGGAGAGAGTGGATTGAATACAGCTCTGGAAAAAATAAGGGACCACTGCAAAATTATCAGTTTTTTTTATTTTACTACTTATAGGTATGTGTTTGGGCAAAAGGAACATTTTTGTTTGAGTCTATAAACTACTGACAACATTTCCCCCAAATTCCAAATAAAAATATTATCGTTTAGAGTATTTATTTGCAGAAAATGACAAATGGTCAAAATAACAAAAAAGATACATGTAACAATGCAAAGAAACAAGATCAAATTCATTTTAAAACAACATAATACTAATGTTTTCACTTAAAGGAGAATTAACGTTTTTTACAATCGGAGCCTTATTTCGGTAATAAAACAAGTTGTTTTACTCACCCATAGTACTTTGGTGTCATATGGAGCACTTCCAGAGATGTTTTAGAGTCAAAAGTGGCCTGTAATCGGAGATTTATCCATAATTTACAGCTTTACGTTTCATGTTTGGGTCCCGAGAGCTGAGAGTGAAATAAGCTGTGACTCCGCACATGCGCACTGGCCTCCTCATCTATTCAAAATTATGGCTAAATCTTGGATTACAGGCCACTTTTGACTCAAACGAAAGCGTAAACTAAGACATCGAGCTTCTATGATTTGAAAAGTGCTAAAGTTTGTGTTATTTGGAGACCGCACGGGGCATATATTATATGCCCGAAGAACTCTGTTATCGCAAATCTAAAACATCTCTGGAAGTGCTCCATATGACACCAAAGTCCTATGGGTGACTTGTTTTATTACCGAAATAAGGCTCAGATTGTAAAAAACGTTAATTTTCCTTTAAGAAGAGTTCAGAAATCAATATTTGGTGCAATAACACTTTTTTTTTTATCACAGCTTTCATGCGTCTTGGCATGCTCTCCACAAGTCTTTCACATTGTTCTTGGGTGACTTTATTCCACTCCTGGTGCAAGAACTGAAGTAGCTCAGCTTTGTGTTTGTGTTGGAATTCAACAGACACTGGAATGGAATGGCTGTAATACATGTCGAGATGCTGATTTCAGAAAAAAAATGCAGTGGTCTCTTATTTTTTTCCAGAGCTGTATGTAGGACGTGGTTTTACAAGATGCCAGATATTAATTGGAAAAATGGCATTCTCCTATATATGTACTGTATATGTACGTAATTTGTAATTTTTGTTTCTTTTTTTTTTTCCTAGTTGTTACAGAGACTCCTGGACGACCGCAGGCCCACTGTGGACATGATCCGGGCAGAGGGAGAGAGAATCGCAGCCACCGCCGACGCGCCAGACCGGGACAAGATCCAGACCCAGCTCCAGAGTCTGGACCAGAGATGGACCAGCCTCATGGACAAGGCCAGCGGCAGGTATGTGAGCCCAGGGTCCAATCACCAAGGACCACTGTCTGTCTATGTGATGTCAGCAGAGCATTTTAAGCTTTGGAGATGTAGACAGACTAACAATAAAGGTTTGCTCAAACATGTGAAAGAAACAAAACCTCTAGGTCTGTTTTTGAGCAGGTTAAAGCTCACGAGAGTCAATTTTGCGTAGTATCGAACATATAACTAATGCAGGCTTAATCTGTGCCCTAAAGCTCTCCATCACCATAGAAACCAAATTGTGGTTTTGTCTGCACAAGTCAATAGTTAATTATCACATGTGTAGATTTCTGTGGTTAGCGTGTCTGCTTAATGTAATGTTTAATTAGTGAAAACCCCCATGAGTTAATTGGAAAACCAGCAGGGGTGAAGATCGCATCAAACAAGGATAAAGACCTAAAATAACTGCTATGTTAATATAAAGTACTGATAGCGTAGAAGATGTACTAGTATTCTGGTTTTTTTTATATTTGAACATAACAAAACTTTTAATTGGCATCATTTAAGGTTAAAAAGTGTCTAATTTCTTTCTTTACAGTCTGATCTCTGTACCACATAATACTATAGACATTTAGACTTGGACTTAGACAAACTTTATTGATCCACAAGGGAAATTATTTGGTATTTCCGTATTAATAAGCCTAAACCACATCATTGTCAAATAGAAAAATCCAACTGCACAGCTCCACTGGTGTCAAATTACGAGACAAAGCAAAAGTAAAAGAATTTTTTATCGGACAAGTGAACATGGGTGTAGTCTACTAACAGTTTTTCTTCATGGATTTGTAAAATTCCTAAATTATTCCATGGATAATGTAGCATATCATAAACTGCATTTGCTGGGAAGGTGCTTTTTGCTTAAAAAGAGTAACTTAAAGGTCCCATGACATGGTACTTCTTGATGCTTTTATATGGCTCCTTAATGGTTCCCTAATACTGTAAATGAATCCTTTTTCATAATCAACACTCAGTGCATGAGAAACAGAGATAAGTTGAGAAAGAGTAATTTTTCTCTCTCTGAACACTCCATAATGGGCGTTGTTGCTTGAATGCAAATGAGGAGAAAAGAGCTGGCCTATAGTAGAGGGTGGGGGCGTGGCCAAACTCTCCGCTCTCGGCTCTGAGCCCTCAGCTGATCCATTTCCGCGTTTTTGCACGGGGGGAGAGATTTGAAGCGTTCCATTGAAAAATAAACACATTTCCACAGAAAATAAAATTAAACCACTGCTGTTCAAAGGTCCAGAGGCTCAGATAAAGGACTTCCGAGCCTAGAAACACTCAGACGTGCCTCCAGGCAAATAAAAAAATGCATTTCGCATTGCCTAGCGCATTCACAGTCCAAACTCTCTGGGCGTGATTTACAGAGACGCTGAGTACAGACAGACGGGGGTGGAACTGCATTTGCATTTCTTTTTTCGATCTGACGTCAATAAGGTGCCTTGTTCAAAATCGCCCGTTTGAGCTCCGATTTTTTGTAACGCAGAAAAGGATCGCAAATGCTCAGTTTAGACATTTCGCAACTTTTAACCATGGGGGGGGGGCTAAACAGGGTAGGGGAGCTCACATTAATGTTCAAAAACCTCAGAAAGTGAAAATTTCATGCCATGGGACTACACGAAGGAAATGTAAAATCTGATTTATAATTTGAAGTTGATGTAAATGGAAGAATAAAACATTGAATAATACACAGAATTAAAGGTATTTTCAAAAGATAGACCACAAAAATGAGAAAAACTACATTATATCTGAAGGAGCGGTGCAAGAAACACAAATGTTCAAATCATTTCATATTGTCAACTTCAACCTTATGCCACTTGGACTTACTCACAGTGGAAAGAGATATCAAAACGTTTACTCAAGTTATAGTACTACAATAAACATTAGACTAAAAGGTCATAATTAATTCTAATAATAAATAAGTAGCATTACTCAAGTAGGTGTAAAAAATATGCTTCTAGAAAAGTACAATTTCAGGTGTAAAATTTCATGTAACTGAGCTCTACGCACCTGTGAAAGTAATAAAAAACCCATAAATTAGACTCACATTGTTGATATCATGTCTCGTATTGTGTGTTCCTCTGTTTCCCCGTAGGCAGAGGCAGTTGGAGGAGCTGCAAGTTTTGGCGTTGGAGTTTCACGAAGCTCTGGAGCCTCTGGGCGAATGGCTCAGCGCCACGGAGCGACGCCTGAGCTCCGCTGAACCCATGGGAACCCAGACGGCCAAAATAACACAGCAAATCGCCAAACACAAGGTACTGGCTGTGGTGGAATGAACAGGAGATGTGGGGGGGCGTAACATCAATGAGGTGCAATAAAGACTAGAGAACATTGCCCTGGTGGCCCTAACCCGATGGTAACAAACAAACGGTTCCATTAGACATGATCTGAATGTACGCCGGGGGTGTTATGCGTGAATCTCCATGGTGGGACGTTCAGCGGTTACCATGGTGATGCAACGACACACATTTAGATCAGCAAGCACAGCCAAAAGGTTTTAAAATGATCTGAAAACATCGCAAAATACAACATTTTTTTCTGGAACATGTGATTAATGCCACAAGTCCTATTTGAAAAGAAAAACGTACAGTAGATAGAGTGTTACTGTAATGTTATTTGAGAGGGACTTGTTTAACGGCACAAAATCAGGTCATCTGTTGTAGTCGGTTCGGCCTCTGTTCAAATAAAGCCTCAGACAGAGCAGTGCCTACAGTTAGCATCGCACCCCAGGGAATATTGATGACACCAGCTGCAAAGTATCAATAGCCAGGAAGTAAAAAGAAATGTAATCAATGGTTTTGTCCAAACGGTGTAATGAAATACAAACAGTTTAATTCTGCATATTCAATTTGAGTATGAAATTGCATAAGTCAGAGAAACATTTCCTGACTTTACTCAAAAAAACAAAAAAATAACAAGCATAAGTCAGTCTCTCAATCTTTATTTATCTGTATAGAGCCCTTTACGACACACAAGTTGCTTTCCAATAAAATCAGCACAACATAAAAACATGCAAAAACATTAAAAACTAAAATAAAACTTATACAGCTCTGGAAAAAAATAAGAAACCACTGCAAAATGATCAGTTTTTCTGATTTTACTACTTATAGGTATGTGTTTGGGCAAAAGGAACATTTTTTTTGAGTCTGTAAACTACTGACAACATTTCCCCCAAATTCCTAATAAAAATATTATCGTTTAGAGCATTTATTTGCAGAAAATGACAAAAAAGATGCATGTTTTCAGACCTCAAACAATGCAAAGAAACAAGATCAAATTCATTTTAAAACAACATAATACAGTGGTACCTCACCTTACGAAAGACCCAACAAACGAAAATTCCAAGTTACGAAACGCCTTCACGTTAAACTCTAGATACGAAAGAAAATTCAAGTTACGAAATGCGAAATCTCAAAAGTTCAAATAATGCGCGCTCAGCCACACACATTATACTCTTTTCTCAGACTGGATTTAAACTTTTCTCACATTTGTCTCATTTAAACACTCAAACTTTCATAGATTTTCACCAAAATGTATTAATAGTGAAGCGTGGGGGGAAGGGGGAGGGCGGAGAAGTGTGCGCGCGGACACGTGTGTGATAGCGCAGCATGAGCCGGCGCGGGGCTGCGAGCACGAGACCCGTGCTTAAACCGTGCCTCCTCCAAACCAGGTATAAACCAGGATTAAACCACCGTGGCTCTTGCATGCGTTCGTTCATGAGCTCGGACCACGTGCGGGGAGGCACCTCCCCTCCTCGCTGCTCGCCTCAGCCGTGTATCGTGAGGTACACCGGCAGAGCTAGCACGAAACCAGGAAATAGACCCGCACGCGGCGCTTTAATCCACCTGGTCTAGTCCTGGTTTAGTCCAGGTCTAGACCTGGTCCAGTCCTGGTTTAGTCCAGGTTTAGTCCTGGTCTAGTCCAGGTTTAGACCTTGGTCTAGACCTGGTTTATTCCACGTTTAGTCCTGGCTCTACAGTCTCTTAGCCAATCAGGACGCAGAACACAGTCTTACACTATAAAAAAAACTTGGAACGGGGCCTTGGAACGAATCAGGCTTTTTCCATTGAAATAGCTACTCAACTTAAGAAAAATTCACGTTACGAAACCACTTCTGGAACGAATTAATTTCGTAAGGTGAGGTACCACTGTACTAATGTTTACACTTAAGAGTTCGGAAATCAATATTTGGTGCAATAACTCTTATTTTTAATCACAGCTTTCATGTGTTTTGGCATGCTCTCCACAAGTCTTTCACATTGTTCTTGGGTGACTTTATTCCACTCCTGGTGCCAGAACTGAAGTAGCTCAGCTTTGTGTTTGTGTTGGAATTCAACAGACGCTGGAATGGAATGGCTGTAATACATGTAGAGATGCTGATTTCAGAAAAAACTGCAGTGGTCTCTTTTTTTTTTTCCAGAGCTGTATATATTATGCACAGTGTCACTACATTTCTGAGTATTAAAAGTCAGTGTTTTGAGGCTGGATTTGAACAGGCCAAAGTCTGGTCAGATATGTGTTAGGATAATACCAAAAACATGATGAGAATGAGCTCATGGGCTGGGATTTGAACAGCTGGTTCTGAACATCTCCAAAACAACAGCTCCAGTTGTGTGCGTCTGCAGAGTGACAGATCTTATAAAAACACTCCCATTAAAGCAACCGCAACTTCTGACTTTTACACTGTTTTCATAGTTTTCATAACTGATCCACAAAACAGCCCGAATGCCTGAGGTACCAGCAGAATTGGCAGTGTTTGTTTGTAATATCAGGGATTACACAAATTGACAAATAAATCAAAACCAGAACACCCACGTTTTTATTTAGTCACAACAAGACGAGACGAGCTTCTGTCACTGCGTTTCTATTTTATTTCAGTTCATATAAGTTCTGCATGTGTCATTATTTTATGTTTTATCCTTACCTCAGTTTTAAAAACATACATAAATCACATTATTAAAATATGACTTTTCCTAAACTCATGTTTAGTCATTTTTGGTGAATTTCATTGCACAAGCTTGAATTAATGCTATTGTTATTGTTTTGATTGATTGCAATGAAGGATCAAATGCAAAAATTAAGTTTTTAAAATAATTTTCCTATCCTGGTTTAAAGGTGAATCGTATTTAAGAAAAGAAAAGATAAGACTTTATTGATCTCACACAGGAGAAATTCACTTGCCACATTAGCTCCAGGCAACTTAGTGCAAAAGAAAGAACAAAAAAGTGCATGCAGACAAGATGAGTAATAATAATAAAATAAGTAAATAAGATTAAAGTAAATATTATATCCAATATTTACCATTTTAGTTTAATCTGCTTTTTCATTATTGTATTTAAAGGTCCTATATTGCAAAAAATGGATTCTAGTGAGCTTTAAGACTTGTTATAATGTTGTTATCTCAACAAAAACATACCTGGAGTTGTGTTTTGTTGCATTCACACATTTGAGTAATCATTTATTATTACATTATGCTAAGTTTGTGTGTTAAACTTGTGTGAATGAAACAAAACACAACTCCAGGTGTGCTTTTGATGCAGAAACATTATAAATTAGAGAAGATAGATCAGAAAATAGCATAATATAGGCCCATTAAATGAAAAGAAAAATGTTGCAAGTTACAAACAAAAATCGAGCATGTGCAAATCCATTAGTTTCCATTAAACAAAAACAAGATCTGATACCAGATCCTATGACACTTCTTGGTTTTGTCTCATTATTTACTTTAAGTGCATCATTTCTTTTTATGTTGCTTTATTATTTTAATTCATCCACTTGTCATTTGCATGTTTTTAAGTTTTCATCCTTTTGTGTTTTGTTTTTGTTTTTGTCTCACTTTTCTCCACAATCCACCCTTTTGCACACGGCGCACTCACACACACCTCCCAGGCTCTCCAAGAGGAAGTGTCCTCACACGGAACCGACGTGGACCACCTCGAGTCCCTGGGCCAGAGCTTGACCCCCCTGAGCTGCCGGGCCGACCGCGATTTGCTGAACGACCGCGTGGGGGCGGTGCGTTCGGGTCACTCCGAGCTGTCCGATTGGTGCGCGAGGAGGGCGGCCATGCTGGATCAGGCTCTGGCCAATGCGGAGCTGTTTGGGGAGGACGAGGTGGAGGTGATGAACTGGCTGGCCGAAGTGGCTCAGAGGCTGGGGCAGGTCTCAGTGCAGTGTTACCAACCAGAGCAGCTGAGCGAGCAGCACAAGCACACGCTGGTACGAACACGTGTGGGAATGACAGAGCGAACTAACCATAAACAGGGCTGGGAGGGTTATTTTACAAATGTATTCTGGTACACTTACTAGTTACCCCTAAAAATATGTATTAAGTAACATAACACTGGTTTACAAGCAAAATGCTTCCGGAACAAAAGTAGTGAAATTTCTCTTGGTTTAGGTCACTAATAAAGAAAAAGTGAGTCAGAAGTGCTGATTGGTTATAGTTTCCAAGATACAGTATTGGGTCAAAATAGGAAATTTATGCAAAATAAGCCAAAAACGGTAGTTTATCAGAAGGTACAGTGTGTCTACAAGCACCAGTTCTATCTGAAAGCCTGTCTGCACATTCACATACATTCATTTTAATATGTCTAGAGTTTTAACATCAAATATTTTGGGATTTCACATAAGAGAGATGCCTTGAAATTGTGTGCACCTGGTGTCTTAAGATATTTCTTGTTTATTTCTTGACAAATAAAGAAGTTCAAGTTAAATATGTTCAGAATCTAAATATTATTTTTAAGCAAAAATGCCTAAATCTATTGTATAAACAGATGTGATTTTGATGTAAAACAATATCATTAAATATCTTGAATACATTAGCTAACCAGCACAGTTATCAATTGATTTTCAGTTCATCTTATCAATATAAATGAGATTTAGCCACTTTTATCTCGGAAGCAGATCAAGTCCAAACATTTGTAGACCAGTGAATCCAAGAACCATAATATTCAATTACTTTTGGATGACTTTAACACCAAATATCCGATAATAACAAGAAAACAGTAAAATTACTTACTAAAAGAAACTGAGGAAAAGCTAATTTGAGCACTAGCTTATAGTCCTACAATGAAAGTGCACAAGTTTTGACCACATAGTACAGTTTATTAAGAAAAAAATCTGCTTGTCTTCTTTAAAAATAAAATAATGTCGAAATTTCCACCCGCTAAATGCGTTCTTCTCAGTTACAGCCAGGCCAGTTGCAAGTTTGTTCCATAGTACTGCCATAGTGTGCGCGCATGTCTGTACGACAGTTTGTTCTGTTTTCCCTCCATCTCCAGTTTTAAATGAAAAAAATGAAATAACATAAAATGCTTTCAAATTGTAATCCTGCTAAATAATCCCCATTTTCACTAAATGTTCCTGTAATCTGAGTACGTCTTCTTTCCTTGTAACCGTAGCGGAAAACAGTTACCTTTTATTTGTATCCTTTTATGTAATATGGTCAGGCTTGGGGAGTATTCTGTTACTCCCCAAGCCTGACCATAAACCACTCAAACTGACCATCTCAGAGAATATAGAGGCAACAAATAACATCTCTAATAACAGCTCTCCATTGCTTTTAGAAGATGAAGAATTAACTGTTCTTCTTTTATATTTTATTCAATACAAACGTTTGATCTTTCCTATGATCTAAAGTCCTCAAAATAGCCTCAAATGACTAAAACTAGTGAATAAATGACTTATTTGCCTGCTCAAACACCGCAAATCTAGTTATATTTTCCATCCAAAGTTCAGGTCTGCTTCATAGACTGTATAAAGAAGTGGACTAATGAAGCTGACTGAGGCTAGCAGTTATAGGAGTGAATTTGGAGAAGGAATAGGAATTTATTTACATGCAAAATTGTGAAAATAAAAACACCAGGATCATGTAGAACGAGTCGATTTGAACTTTAAGACGAAAATGACGAGGCTCGCAGCAGCAGTTGCAGAGAGACGGGCGTCGATTTACCTATGTAAAGTCAAAAACAGTGCCCGCATGAACATTTTCTGTTTGCAAGGCTAGCGGGTTAGCTATGTTCATTTAAGTATACAGTCTATGGTCTCTGGAATTCAACGGGTAGAAACTGTGCCTGATTACTTGATACCGAAGAGTTCTGATTTTCCTGGTTAGATTGTGTGTGTCACTGCCCTAGAGTTTGTACCATGTCTATTTTGGAGTACAGTCATACCTCACCTTACGAAAGACCCAACTAACGAATAATCCAAGTTACGAAACGCGTTTACGTAAAATTTTCGTCTCTGAATACGAAAGAAAATTCAAGCTACGAAACGCGAAATCTCGAATCCCCCCATTGCGACTCTACTTATGAAAAAATCACGTTACGAAACCATTTCTGGAATGAATTAATTTCGTAAGGTGAGGTATGACTGTATAAAGAAACAGCATGACGTTATATCTGATTTAGTAGATATTTCCTATTCCTTGCTTTTAAAAGGGATAGTGCATTTTTTTAACGTTAATCTGTATGGGTTTCCTTCTAAAAGTGCTTACCGCTGACAGTCTCCGCTCAGCCCGGTTCTGCTCGGGTTCTGGAGCTCACGTAATTAGGTCCGTGAGCTCGCCAGGACTCGTAATAAAGCTTGTTTTTCTTCTCAAATCAAAACATTTGTCCGAAAGGTGATATATTTGCGTCCCAAACAGTTGTCCACGAAAAATCCAGCAGCGCATTTTCACATTCGCATATCTCGTCTCGATTCGTATCACTGCGCGCCTATTATTTATTAGTAGCCTGTTAACCTTGAGCGGAAGTGTACGGCGGATGCGGTACGGCGACATCCCCCGTAAACAAATGTTCACAAGTGAACAGGCAATAGAGCTAACGTGGGCGCATTGATAGGAATCTAGAGAGGCAATATGCGAATGCTAACTACGCTGCTGGATTTTTCGTTGTTTGAGATGCAAATATATCACCTTTCGGACAAATGCTTTGCTTTGAGAAGAAAAACAAGCTTTATTAACTGTACCCGCGAACTTACCGGACCTACTTATGTGAGCTCCAGAACCCAAGCTGAACCAGGCTGAGCGGAGACTGTCAGAGGTAAGTCAGTGTTAACGCACGACACTTTTAGAAGGAAACCCATACAGATTAACATTAAAAAAAAAGCACTATCCCTTTAAAATCAAGGATGTAAGGCTTCAAGGAAGACACTTTTTCACCTGTTTAGAAGCTCTAATTCAGGAGTGTCCAACCTTTTTCCACCCACAAACATATTCATAGTCGAGGTCCGTAGATCTGTTGCGTACAGTGAGATTTTCAGATAGATGCATTTTATATGAGTTTAACGGAGCCACAACACCTTTAAAAGTCCGAGAACGCAAATTTTAGGTCTGTATCATAACGCAGTGAGTTGTTATTTAGGTTGCAGTGATCGAGATACTGGAATTTGAAGTAAAAAGTACTGCTCAGTGGCTTTATGATCATTTGGGCCAATTCAGCAGGATCCCTGAGAGCCAACAAAAATCGGTCAGAGGGCCGGATTTGACCCCTGGACCATAGTTTGGACACCCCTGCTCTAATTGAATTGTAATGAATTTTCTCTTTTAGGCTCTGAATGAGGAAATCGTGAGCCGAAAGAAGACAGTGGACCAGGCGATCAAAAACGGACAGGCTCTGCTCAAACAAACCACAGGTACAGTATGTCTGTCATAACCTCATATTGCATTAACACCACCGCACGTTCAATGATCCCTCTGAGAACATTTACACGCTAAAAGCAACGGGCCAGGCTTGGACAGAAAATCACTGTTAACCCAAGAAACACATTATTCTATTTGTGGCTCACCAGAAATCAACATCTGGTTTCTCTGCTTCATGTCGGACACAAACCACATGCCTGCTTCTTCTAATAAAGGGTCGATTGTTGGTCTACCCCATGACCACCCCACTGCGCCGTGTGAGCTTAAATATGTGGACCAGTGATGTGGTTATGAGCGATAAAGCAGTTAAGGGGATTGTACAGATACTATAGGCTATTTATGGGCAATGATAGAAATTTGTTGTACACAATATTGTAAAAAAATATCGATATTGACTGACGCAATAAACAATAAATGTATCGTAACTACACATAGTTTTCCATTTGACAAAAGTGTGCTGTTTTTGGAAAGTAAAATGGACAAAATATTACATTCAGACATTAAACTACATGTAGTTAACTACATTAAACGTGGGTTGGTTTTGGTTTGACTTTGTTAATATTTAGTTTTGACCCAGTTTGACTTGTAAATTAAGGTGTGCGCATTTTTTTTAAATTTACAGTATTTTCTGCACTATAAGGCGCACCTAAAAGCCTTCAATTTTCTCAAAAGCCGACAGTGCCCCTTATAATCCGATGCGCCTTATACAGGGGGTCCTCGGGTTACGACGGTCTCGACTTACGACCTTTCGTGGTTACGAATGCGCCCCCATTAAAAAAAATATATATATATTACGCGTCATTCCGTCTTACGCGGTTTAGTGTGGGAAGTGACGTAAACAAACGTGAACGGCACGCGGCGCACGGCGGAAGAATACGCTCTGTTGTGGTTGTAGGGCAGAGAAGACGGCCTCGTGTGCGTGCCCAATGTGGGCGGAAGTACCTGATGTGAGCTCTGATCTGCTCCTATGAAAGCGGCAGTGATAACCAAGCAGCGTAGTGGTCTAATTATTGAGATGGAAAGCTTATTGGTGCTTTGGTTGGAAGATCAAAGGCAAAATCCGACTTACGATGAAATTCGGGTTACGACGCATCTTAAGAACGGATCAACATCGTAACACGAAGACCCCCTGTATATGGATCAATATTGGTTAATCATAGCTACCGTAATCAGCCACTACTGTAGCTTCTATTCTATGCGCCTCATAATGCGGTGCGCCCTATATATGAAAACAGTTTTAAAATAGGCCTTTCTTTGAAGTTGCGGCTTATAATCCAATGCGCCTTATAGTGCGGAAAATACGGTAACTAAACTTGTGAATGTGTGTAGAATCCCTCAGTCGTCCAGGTAGAAACCATGGCAAAAGGAGAAATTCAATTTGTCAACTCGACAAAAGTTTCGAAAAAAGAGGCTATTTTTGTCAAGAAAGAGAATCCTTCCTTGAACAGAAATTGAGGTCTCAGACATCATTCGTCTCCAATCTATAACTCTATCCTCAAACCTAAATTAAAACAAACAAAGAAAACAACAGGGCAGCAGGTCAGGTCCAGAGGTGTGAAATCACCCATTATGGCCCTGAATGGTTCTGCTAACAAGACCCCCACACTCCACTCCCGCATATTTAATAGGCTTACCTAACTAACAGAAACTGTAAACAAATAGGTGTGATAGTTTCATAGTAATTTAATTGTAATTAGCTCCTCCCTTCAGCAGATATAGGCAGTGTTCACCAGCGTCTGACCAGAACTGAAGAAGCAGCTTGGATGAGCTGCAAAACATATAGACTTAGACTTAGACTTAGACAAACTATTGATCCACAAGGGAAATTGTTTTGGGTTGTGTCGCTCACTCATCAAATATAATATATAACAGAGGGTAAAAGAAAAAAAAGAAAAATAGATGGAATAGCAATCAAAGATCAGATGAGACACAATTATACACATAAGATGATGATAATAAATATGTATGTACAATCAGATTTAAATAGAAAAGTAGTAGTCAAATACAAAATACAATATCAAATATGATTTTCAGTACCAGCTGTATACAGTTGTAGGGAGTATTGCTGCATAAGGGTGAGTTGTTGTACAGTTGTATGGAGTATGGTATGAATGTAGTCCTGTATCTCTGTTTGAGCGGAGCTGTAGGAGCCTGTTGGAGAATGAGCTCCATGATGGAGACCAAATAAACTTTTGTCCAGTTGACACATTGAATTTCTCCTTTTGCCCTAAATTTGTGAACTTTAACTGAACTGTGCCAAAAAGTATTCAAAATAATATTATCGCAATACTTAACAGTTATCCTTTTATAGTGCAACCCTCATAGAAATGTCTTGTCCTCAGTTTTAAACAAGGACAAATAATACAGTCTGATAAGTACTATTGTAACTGTACTTGTATTACTATATATTTTGGTAATACTGGCCTAATCTAGCTTGTAGTAGTTTGTATCAAATGTATTTTCATCCAGACTTTCTTCTTCTTTGTTGGCCAGTAATTAATAGCATTGAGTAGCTTGTAATAGTCATGTTTTAAGTGCTGATCTTTTCTTTTTGGCGTCTTGTAGGCGAGGAGGTCCTTCTGATCCAGGAGAAGTTGGACGGGATAAAATCTCGTTACGCGGAGATGACGGCGGGCAGCAGTAAAGCTCTGCGGACTCTGGAGCAGGCGCTACAGTTAGCCACGCGGTTTTCCAGCGCTAACGATGACCTCAACCAGTGGCTCGACTCTGTGGAGGCGGAGCTTAACAACATCGAGCCAGATGCCACGCCAGCCTATCAGGAGAGGCAGAAGGTAGTAAAACAAGTTACACAGTGAGCCTTTAACTGTGGTGATACATTTCCTGGTAGAGGGTCCTTCACTTGATTGTCTCCATAGAGATGGGATTGTTTTGCCTGGAATGTTCCACAGTATTTACTTATTCCATTGCGGGTAGTTTTGCTGCTTAAAAATACCATAAAAAACAGGTATTTGTACAATACACTGAGACGCCTCTCTGCTTATCTCCATGGAAATGGATGAGTTAATGCTTTACTGGGGAACATTCCAGGCAAGGCAATAACAGCTCTAGGGAGACCAGTAGTTGGCGGACCCTCCACATGAACAGTTACGCAGTGCACCTTTAATTCACTTCTACTAGTTATAGTTTATTAATTACAGTTAATTACATCTCTGTTTCAGTTCAACCAGTCTAATTTTAATGGTGTACCTCAAGGCTTTGTGCTGTACCCTTAGCTATTCTCTCATCCCTATTCAGCACTTATATCTTCTAAAACTGTTTTTATTACTCTCAAACATGTAGTTTTTTAAATAAATTACAAGAATACAAGTATAAAACTAATTGCTTTTAGTTTTTACAGAAAATACAATGTCCAGAAGTAAATACCTTACATTATTTATCTTTTCAAAATGTCTACTTTGGATGCACTTGATTTTTCAAAGCAGCCACTGTCCTACTTTCAACCAAGTTACCATGGAAACCAAAATTTCACAGTGTTCAAGACTGATCTGTACACTCTGGGCTGCCATGTAATTCAAAATGGCATTTCACTTACATTTAGTCACACGTCTCTGCAGTTTAAAATGCATTAACAAGAAGAATGTTTATCCTCCAGGGTTTTTATTTGACAGATTTATTTGGAGTGAGAAATATCGACAAAATGAATGTCTTGATTTTTATTTATTTATTTTTTCATTGCATTATCTGTTCAAACATGTCTGCTAATGTTTTGGTTGAGGTTTAGATATAACACATAATGAAGAATGGACCATAAATGTAACCCAAAAACTTATTTTGATGTAATTTTTACTCGCAAATGGCAATTGTGCTATTATCCATTTCTTTTTAATATGTCCAGTGCTGGAACTGAAAATACAAGTAGTAAAGTACTGTAATTAGGCTAACAATAAAAAAATGTGTATCTGTACTTTACTTAAGTGCATTTTAAAGTGTATACTTTTCACTTTTACTTTAGGTTACCTTAGGTTTTACTTCAGTGGACTTTTTCATGCGACACTTTTGCTTTTGCTTGAGGGTTTGTTTGTTTTTTTTGGCTCTAGTGTCTGTATTTACTGTATATACTTAAAGGTGCACTATGTAACTTTTTGGTTGGGGGGGTTTGTCACCTGCTTGTTTCTATGGATATGCCACTGCTCTGCCTGAAATGTTCCACAGTGTGACATTAAACGACTCTACCTTACATTTAGTCAAATACAGGTGGTTTTATAGCTCAAAAATACCTAAAAAAAACAGGTATTATGACTGTGAGCGGGGTTGCCTCTCCACCGATCTGACTACCTCAACATAGAAAGTTTTAATACCATACTGTGAGACATTCTAGACAAAAATAACAAGTAACAAAATTGAGTACATCTCCCTCTTCTACATGTAAATATCTTTTCGTATTTCTGTGGCGTAGGAGTTGAAGAAGGTGTCTGCAGAGAAGCGTCTGGTTCTGGACACTGTGAACGAGGTGGGCAGTGCTCTTTTAGACCTGGTGCCCTGGAGAGCCAGAGAGGGGCTGGACCGACTCGTGGCCGACGCAAACCAGCGCTACAGACAGGCTGACGACACCATCACGCAGAGGGTGCAGCTGGTGCAGGCCGCCATCCAGAGGTCACAACAGGTACTGCGATTATAGAGAAAGTTTACTTTAAGATGGGAGATTGTATTTTATGAGGAGAATCTTACAAAAGAAAAAAGAAAAAAGAGCTTGCATATTTTTATTGTTGCGTATATTGAAAATACAAAATGAATTACACAACAACATTCAATCAAACCCGTTTACAATTTTACAAAATGCACAATATTTGCATTCCAAATTCTGAAATCCTTATAGCTATATAAATGTGTTTTTAAATTAGATTTAAACATTAATTCATTGTTAGATTTTTAGCAAAAAGGTCATGTTCATACAACTATGCAGTACATAACTATATAAACTATATTTCTGTTTTATCTACAGAATATTCCTTAAATTACTAGAATTAAGCTGTGTAGAAAAATGTAGAAAAGCTCTTGTTTCTTGTTTCACATAAGAAAAATGTCTGACATCTCCCTCTTGTGTGTCCAGTACAAGGAGGATGTACTGTATAAAGTATTAATCACAGTCATTTACAATTTTACAAAATGCCCAGTATTTGCGTTGCTATATAAATGTGTTTTTGAAATTGATATTCAACCATTAATTCATAATTTTAATACATTTTCATCTGTGCTTTATTGCTTTATCTACACAAATTTTCTTTCAGAAATATTTTAAATTACTAGAATTAATTAAGCTCTGTTGATAAATGTTGAAAAGCTGTTTCTTGTGCTTCATATTAGAACAATATTTGAGCTCTGCCCCCTTGTGTGTCCAGTACGAGGAGGCCGTAGACGCAGAGCTGGCCTGGGTGGGGGAGACGGAGCGTAAACTGTCGTCTCTGGGGCCTCTGAGCCTGGAGCCTGACGTGACCGGGGCCCAGCTGCAGGTGCAGAGAGCCTTTAACATCGACATCATCAGACACAAAGACACAGTGGACCAGCTCCTGTCCTCACGCCAAGACATCCTGGAGACCTGCAGCGATGCACAGAGGGACGCGCTCATGGTGAGAGACACGTTACACAAACTTATGGACGACGATTTCAGGAAATGTTTTTATGCACAGCCCTATATGATAAATTTGTCTAAACACATCATGTGTTTTTGTTGATTGATATATTTTTACTAAGTAAGTAAATTTAAGTAAATCATATGGTTATTTACTTCATATTTAACACCATATATGTCTCTTCCTGTCACATATGTCTCTTCCTGTCAAGTGAGATTTCTGTTTGTTGACTTCTAGAAGTGGCTGTAGTTTGTCAATTGGAGATTATTATTATTATTAGACTTGGACAAACTTTATTGATCCACAATAATATACAATATAAAACAGAGGGTAAAAGAACAAAAAGAAAAATAGATGGAATAGCAACCAATTATTATTATGATTATGATTATCATGATTATTATTATTATATTTTTTTCTTTGAGTGCAGGATTTTGTGAATAGCAATTTCATCATTTGAACAACATCTGAATTCTAAAACAATCTAAGAATTACAATCTTCTAAAAAAAAAAAAAAAAAGTTTTTATATGCATTTTTGTTCCAGTTCCATCCTGTTTGTTTGTCAGTCGTATTTGAGTGTCCAAAAAAGAGCTATATAAGTATAATGTATTATTTATTATTACTATTATTATTATTTTTAATCCCTTGTACCACATTTTCTCTCCAGGTGAAGACGGACTCCCTGAGCCTGCGGTACGAGGGGGTCAGCCAGAGCCACAGTGAGCGGTTCTCGGCTCTGGAACAGGCCCAGGTCCTGGTGGCCCGGTTCTGGGAGACGTACGAGGAGCTGGAGCCGTGGCTCGGGGACACGGAGGCTCTGATCTCGCAGCTGCCTCCTCCGGCCATAGACACCGATGCACTGAGACAACAGCAGGACCACATGAGGGTGAGGACGGGCCGTAGGTGTACAATAGAACACACAGAACACAAGAACACGTCTGCGGTGACACAGGATCACTGGTTAGAGCAGTGGTCCACCAACTCGATGGTCGGAGGATCAATTTATGTTGTGTCCTTCGGCAAGGCACTTCACTCGCATTGCCTGGTATGGAAGTTGTGTGTGCATGAATAAGGCTGTGTCCCATTTCTCTGTCTTACCCCTTCGTCTTACCCCGACCCCTTGGTTTTGCGCGTTCATGTGAGGGCAAGGGGTGTCCCGATTCTAATTTTGATTAAGGGCAAGGGTCACGACCGAGGGCTACATACCCCTTGAAACGAAGTAAGCTCTCGGCCAGACTTGAAACGAAGGGCTACGCCTACAAGCTCAGGCAGGTTTTGGGATCAGGATGGCAGCATCACATCTACCAGCCAAGGAGTCTCATAAATGTATTTTCAGCAGTTGTAATTATCGATTAACAGTTTAGCAGGTTTACAATTATGACGCTTATGTTCTACGTTACTTTTAGTGAACTGTTGTTGCGGTTTTAATTGTAGTGATGTCTGTTTAGCCGACTTTATTGTCATCGAACTTTCATGTATAAACAAGCTAGTTTTTTTTGTCGAGCTGAGGTACCCAATAGGGCTGGGTTCAAAAGATCGATCCATGATACGATATCGATTCACTATCAAAAAATACGATATCAATTCAAAAATTTGCTGATCGATCTTTTCCAAATGGTTATAGGCACTATTTTCTCGACCACGGAAGGAGAGCTATAAAAGGCGGGTGCCGGTGAACGAAACTGAAACTTAGCGCGCCTTGCGAGATGGCTGGAGCTGCACAGCTAAAATCACCTCCTGGTTTGAAGGCTGATGTGTGGCATTACTTTGGATTCAAACGTTACGAGGACAGTATGTAAGTAGATCGATATCGAATCGGATCGTGGATCGAATCGCATCGTGGCCTTGTGAATCGAAATTGAATCGATCCAGGAAATCAGGATCGATACCCAGCCCTAGTACCCAATAATCCTTGACATTTGTTTACGTTTGTTTGCGTCAATTGTTGTCGCCTCTGTAGCAGCAGCTCAGGTAGAGGCGAGGGACGATGATGCAAACGGTAATCGAGTGGTGTCCCATTTCTTAGGGGAACATCCGTACCCTTAGCCCTCTCAGCTCGGTATCGAGGGGCAAGACAAAGACATAGATAAAGGGGAAGGGATACGACAGAGTAATGGGACGCAGTCTAATTAGTGGTGGTTGGAGGGGCTGATGGTGCAGATTGGCAGCTTCCCTCAGTCTGCCCCAGTTGTGGCTTCTATTGTAGTCATTCTTTTTCAATATTTTAATCTATGTACTGACTTGCTTACTTAAATCTTTTTTATTTATAGTTGCTTCGTGAGTCCATTGCCGAGCACAAACCTCACATAGATAAGCTGCTGAAGATCGGGCCTCAGTTGGCAGAGCTCAGTCTTCACGACGGAGAAACTGTAACTCGGCGCTACAACGAGGCTGAAAGACGCTACATCGCCATCAAAGAGGAGGTCAAAGGTCGCGCTACTACACTGGACGAAGCGGTCTCCCAGTCTGCACAGGTACGTTGAAGAAATTAAAGAATATTTTGTATCACAGCCATACCAAATTGGTAATGGGGATGCAAAGTACAGTAACTTTCAAATGCCTTGGCTCATGACTATAGACTGTATAAAGAAGTGGGCCAAGGGAGTGCCATAACGTTCAGCGCCAGTCGCACAAAAGGCTTGCGATATTGGGGAGAATTTGGAGCCAGTTCCATATTAGAAGTAGGAATTGATTTACAGACAAAATAGCAAAAAAACAACAACTTTAGAGTGGGTAAATACAAACATTTTAAGACCAAAATGAGGAGCCTGACAGCAGCAATTACAGAGTCGATGGAGCCAAAAGCGTGCCCATGCTCATTTCTTCTTTGGAACGTAGAGGCTAGCAGGTTAGCAATGTCCATTTACTTATACAGTCTATGCTCAGGGCCCACCGGGCTTTTAAACTGTACCAAAAGTAGTAATTTTTAACAATATCTAGCCCTACTTTTACCAATCCAAGAGGCCTCAAATTGAACATTTACCTTATTTCTATCAAGAAGTTTAAAGTTACAGTGTGTAACTTTTCTCATGGAGGCTCCGTCAAATACTTTTCTCCATGGAGACGTTACCGCTTTGTCTGGAATGTTTCACAGTACACTAAAATCAGCAGTAATTGAGTAAATGTAAAGTAGAGCTGTTTAATGAGAACTGTTCAACGTGCACGGCTCGGACACCAGGGGACGCCTGCTCAGACGGCGGTTCTGGTTCCGGTGTGGGGCTCACGGGTTTGAATTGGCGCGAAAGACACCTGTATTCTATTTATTTTACCGATAAAGGATTACAGTTTTTAGTGACGGATTACGGACATTGATTAAACGGGGGCCAACACCGGCTTGACCAGCTCACATTGTTACGCACGGGGCTACACCGAGTATCTGGGTTGAGGGATTGCTCGGAGCAGAGCGGCTAACACCGGCTTAATGTCATACTGTGGAACATTCCAGGCAGAGCAATGACATATACATACAGTATAAACAAGCAGGTTTACATGCTTATTATATTACAGAGCGCACCTTTAAGTCTGCAAAGAAGAAGTTTGAAATAGCCCAAAACATTTTCCGTCTCTTCCAAACAATCCACCTCCAAACCGGGAACCAAATTAGTAATTATAGCTCTTGTCCAAATGTGTTTCACTTCAGACTCGGATATTGTGCATAAATTGACATAATGACGTCCATTTGTGCCCCGGTGCAGACTGATAAATTATTTCTAAATGTTGTTTGGCCCCAGTCTGTTTATAGCAGCTCTAGTTAATGTCGTCTCCTCAGACTCGGGACAGAAATTTGGTTTGATTTACGAGCAGCATGGGGCCTGTGTATGTGTGTGTGTGCTTCTGGTAACTGCACTGCATCCAAATGGGAAATTTATGGAGAAGTTTTTTTTTTTTATATACCAAAGAGAGCCGCTGGCCTGGAAAGCTCCGTGCAAAATCACAAACCTGCCCTGGCAACTGCTGTATAAATAACTACATTTGATAATATTACTGAATATTTATGATAATTCTTTCATTTATTTTAGTTTCACAAGTTCAAATTCAGAATGACGTATGCGTATTAACAGGCAAGCTTGCATTCCTTATCTTAACTACGTATGTGACAACCCGATAATGCCATCGCTTACTTAATGTCACATATTTTTTCAACTTTTTCATAATTTTTGCAAATTTGTAGAAGTTGAAACATTTGCTCAAAATCAAAACATGGCAACTAATTCTTAAAATAGCGAGACTGATATTATATAAATCTGAAAACAGTAGTTCGTTACACACAAGCTACTAGGGAATGTCGACATTTTTTGGATTTGAAGTGTCCATGAATGTTTGATAATAATATTATCAAACATTACTTTGCTTTAATTATATTTACGTCACAAATTTTTATTCACAGTCAAGTGTTTCACGTTGATTTTGGGGAGACTGTTGGCACTAATAATTTTGATTTGAATCATTTCATTTTATACAGTTTGTGGATTATAAATGATGTTTATTGCTTATATTTAACCTTAAAGCAGTCCTTTTCCCCCCCAATAAATGTTTATGATAATACAATTGGCAAAAAAGTGTCATTTTGTGCTGAAAATGAACTGATACTTTGCAGTTGATGGGGGGTTCTACATGTATGTCAGTGGTAGAATGCTCATCAGTTACCATGGTGACAAAATGCATTAGCAAACACAGCTTTATGAGCTTTAAGATGGTTTAAAAAAAATAAAATAAAAAAATTATGGGCTTGTTTACACGAGAACGCTTACGGGTAAAAACAACAAAATATTTTATCGGAAGTGCCTTTCGTTTAGACGGTGACGGTGTTTTGGGGGCTTAAAAACGCAAAAAACTGAAACCGCCCTCCAAAGTGGAAAACTTGAATATGCTCCGCCGTAGCGTTTTCGTCTACACTGACCAAGACGCAAAACTCTGTTCAAATCTGTTGACGTTGCGTACGCGTTTACATCACATCGGTCCATATATCCGTGTACTTTGTTTGGCAGGACTCCCTGCCCACACCTTCGTTTCTTTGTAGTCTAACGTGGTCTGAAGCAATAGTTGAACTTCTTCGTCTGACCACACAGATTTTTTTTTTGCTACCGGTAGTCATGTTTTGTTTTGCTTTTCGCGGCTCAGATGAGAAGAAGGAAGATTGTGCGCGGACATAGTGATAATGTATCACAGCACCACCTAGCCGCCTGGCATGCATACCCAATCAAATTCCACACACTTTTGCATCACCGTATGCACGCAGATTTCCTTCCGAAAATGCTCATCTAAACGCAGAATAAAAAGTGAAGATGTGACGCCACTTTTGCGTCTTCTGTTCAGACCGTCATCATATAAACGTAGCCTAACATGCTTGCTAGATTCTGACTGTAATGTTAGTTGAGAGGGAGCCTCAGACAGAGCAGTGCCTACAGTTAGCATCACGTCCTCAGAGATCAGCTGCAAAGTATCAATAGTAGAAGTTGTTTTAGACGAACAGGGGCCACCACAGTCTCCTCGATTAATGGGAAACACTGTATTTAAATCTAGTTGTGATTTTTACTCCACCACAGCACTTCTAGATAATGTGTGGCACTGTTTTTGTTGCATGTCATTTGGTTTAACTCATGGTTTTGTTTCTCCGCCCTTCTCCTCTCCCATTCAAACATGTTTATTTCCTTGTCTCACCTCTCACCCACCCTCACCTCCACCTAACTCTCACCCTCACCCCATAACTTTACCCGTCTCCCGTCTTTAACCCCCACCCTAACGCATCTTCACTGATTGTGGATGTGCTGTGTGTGTGTCCACCTCCATTCTCTCCACTGGTCACTGCTCACTGCATCACCAGCTCATAGAGGTAAGAGTCACCACGGCAACACTCACCACGGTAACACTGAGCACTCTAGGTTATTACGACTGCATGACGTGATCTGGCATTGATTTCAGAAACCGTCAACGTGTGTAATTGCAAACAGCAGTATTTAAATAATTACATTTAACAATATTTTTGATTAGTACAATGTTTTTTTTATCAAATCATCAATTGAAAATACAGCTCTGGGAAAAAATAAGAAACCACTGCAGTTTTTCTGATTTTTACTACTTATAGGTATGTGTTTGGGCAAAATGAACATTTTTGTTTGAGTCTATAAACTACTGACAACATTTACCCGAAATTCCAAATAAAATATCATTTAGTGCATTTATTTACAGAAAATGACAAATGGTCAAAATAACAAATGTTTTCAGACCTGAAACAATGCAAAGAAACAAGTCAACAAATCAAATTCATTTTAAAACAACATAATACTAATGTTTACACTTAAGAAGAGTTCAGAAATCAATATTTGGTGCAATAACCCTTATTTTTAATCACAGCTTTCATGTGTCTTGGCATGCTCTCCACAAGTCTTTCACATTGTTCTTGGGTGACTTTATTCCACTCCTGGTGCAAGAACTGAAGTAGCTCAGCTTTGTGTTTGTGTTGGAATTCAACAGACGCTGGAATGGAATGGCTGTAATACATGTAGAGATGCTGATTTCAGAAAAAAATGCATTGGTCTCTTTTTTTTTTTTCCTGTATATAATGCATCTGAAACTTTCTATAAAATATAACAGTATTACATATAACAATATTACAAAACTAGATTATACATTTTGAAATTATGTAGACTACAACTTTATTTTTCATGTACTTTTCTGCAACTGTTTAGGTTTAGTTTATTTAAAAGGCGACAGTGCAGTTTCATAAAACACCTGATTACACATGGTTAAAAAAAAAGCCTGAATTAGTCATAAGGTGATTTTTCATCTATAGTCCCCTGGCCATGATGTAAAAAGGCAAAGACAATACATATACAATGTAATACAAAATACATATACACACACTTACTATACAATTAAGAAAGATTACGACATCACAACATATCACAACAAAACATTTGATCATAACATCAGAACGTCACAGCAGGCTTATCTTTTAGTGTTGGCAGCAAGATTTGTGTATGTATTATGTAGTGACCTTTAAAATTATAAATTGCCAAATTTGTCATTTAAAAAGCTGAACCCCTCCACAGATTTTTTTTTTTCCATTTACTGTATTTGTATTAGTTTTTCATGCTATTGTCTTGTCTCTAACCTCCATCTCTCCTCTCAGTTCCATGATAAGATGGACCCTCTGCTGGAGACTCTGGAGGGGGCCGTGCAGAGGCTCAGGCAGCCCCCCCCTGTGGCCGCTGAGGTGGAGAAGATCCGGGAGCAGCTGTCGGAGCACCGGGCTCAGGGCCTGGAGCTGGACAAACTCCTGCCCAGTTTCTCTGCTCTCTGCGCCCGAGGAGAGGAGCTGATCGGACGGGCAGCTCACGACGATCCAGCCGCCCAGGGTAAGAACCGGAGAGGCTCAACATGATCAGGAACAGTTACTGAGAGGGTATGGAAATATATTTTAGTATTCCTATATAATAACTGTGTACTACTACTAAAGTATGTAAAGTATTGGGGGGGTGGATCTTTGTTGGATGGGAACAATACAGATAGACCCCGGTTACAGAACCTTGATCAGCTTTAATGGGTTTCAACGTGAACATAATTCCAGGTGATCATTACGATGGTGTATACATGTATGTGTAATCTGGAAAAAACAAACGTGTAATGAGTGGATATTATAACAACATGTATACCAATTAATAATATTAAACTGGACAAAAATACAATAAAGGCAAAATATTAGGAAGTTACTTAATGTAACTAGAGTTCTAATTATTGAATATGCACAGGACATGTATACAGAGGGAATAGGCAATAAACATAGGTAGCTGAATGTAAATGAGGGCGTAAACAGAGTAGAAGAATAAGGCTGCGTCCCATTTCTCTGTCTTACCCCTTCGTCTTAACCCTACCCCTTGGTTTTGCGTATTCATGTGAGGGCAAGGGGTGTCCCAATTCTAATTTTGATCAAGGGCTAGAGCCATGACCGAGGGCTACATACCCCTTGAAATGAAGTAAGCTCTCGACCAGACTTGAAATGAAACGGTACACCTACAAGCTCAGGCAGGTTTTGGGATCAGGATGGAGCGTCACATCGACCAGCCAAGGAGTCTCATAAATGTATTTTCAGCAGTTATAATTATCGATTAACAGTTTAGCAGGTTTATAATTATGACGCTTATGTTCTACGTTACTTTTAGTGAACTGTTGCGGTTTTAATTGTAGTGATGACTGTTTAGCCGACGTTATCGTTTTCATCGAACTTTCATGTAGAAACGAGAGCTGAGGTACCCGATAATCCTTGACATTTGTTTACATTTGTTTGCGTCAGTTGTTGTCGCCTCTGTAGACGTAGCAGCTCAGGTAGAGGCGAGGGATGATGACGCAAACGGTAATCGAGTGGTGTCCCATTTCTTAGGGGAACATTCGTACCCCGAGCCCTCTCAGCTCAGTATCGAGGGGCAAGACAAAGACGTAGATAAAGGGGTAGAGGAAGGGCAAGAGGTAAGACAGAGTATGTGTAGAATCCCTCAGTCGTCCAGGTAGAATCCATGGTAAAAGGAGAAATTCAATTTGTCAACTTGGTCGAAAACATTTCTCAGCTCTTCCAAACTGCTTCGTTACTCAAAACGATAATAATACAGATTAAACATCATCACAGACTTACTTGGACTCTAAATATAACACACGGAACAAAAAACGCCATCTCTTCTCTCCCACTTCTGTGGCGAAACAGAGCAGAGATTCAGTTAAGAGCACAGCGCCGCCTGGACGTGCACTTACTGCGTCTGTGATGGGGCGTTCGCGGGAACTCTGTAAAAGTCAGTGTCGAGTGCACAGGCTTTCGGACACTACTACTAATACTACTACTTTTTTTATTTCCAATGTCCTTATTACAGGAGCCAATGTTCAAATTATTAACAAATTCCTGCTTCACTCCATGGAGATGCCTTATTTGCCTGGAATGTTCCACAGTATGGCATTATTCTTCTATTTTGCACTTATTCCATTTTGTGAGGTTCAAATCTAACCTGTAACATGGCTTAGTGCTGTTGTCTGCTTGTCTCCATGGAGATAGGTAAGTGTAATGCCATACTATGGGACATTCCAGGTAAAGAAATAAGACACAGACTAGAAGAGTTACATGGTGCACGTTTATTTTCACGGTTTATTTTTGTTTCATCCACTAAAATCTCTGTCTTCTGTCCTTGTCAGCTGTGCGTTCTCGTCTGCTCCGGCTGCGCTCACTGTGGGATGAGATTCGTCAGCGTG
Organism: Paratrypauchen microcephalus; assembly: GCA_036785185.1. Taxonomy (NCBI): domain Eukaryota; kingdom Metazoa; phylum Chordata; class Actinopteri; order Gobiiformes; family Gobiidae; genus Paratrypauchen; species Paratrypauchen microcephalus. The sequence continues at coordinate 2,476,697 of JAVJIX010000073.1, forward strand.
CGGAGGAGCGCGAGGCCAAACTGAACGACGTGCTGGATCTGGCCGGGAAGTTCTGGTCCGACGTGGCGGCTCTGCTCAGCACGCTCCGAGACTCCCAGGACATCGTGAGGGAGCTGGAGGACCCCGGAGTCGACCCCTCCCTCATCAAACAGCAGATAGAAGCTGCAGAGGTGTGTGTGCACATTCATCCATGAGAGTGAGGAAAAACTGTTACCATGGCAATTAACCATCTTATATTTACTTGAGTTTACTTGAGTTTGAGCGTCAACACCTCAGATTAAATAAATGCAAGATAGTTAGAAGTTTAGTACTATACAGGGGGTCCTCGGGTTACGACGGTCTCGGGTTACGACGTTTCGTGGTTACGAACGCGCCCCCATTAAAAAAATATGTATATATTACGCGTCATTCCGTCTTACACGGTTTAGCGTGGTAAGAGATGTAAACAAATGCGAACGGCGCGCGGCGCACGGCGCAAGAATACGCTCTGTTGTGGTTGTAGGGAGAAGAAGACAGCCTCATGTGCGTGCCCAATGTGGGCGGAAGTACCTGATGTGAGCTCTGATCTGCTCCTATGATAGCGGCAGTGATAACCAAGCAGCGTAGCGGTCTAATTATTGAGATGGAAAGGTTATTGGTGCTTTGGTTGGGAGATCAAAGGCAAAATCCGGTTTACGACGAAATTCGGGTTACGACGCGTCTTAAAAACGGATCTACGTCGTAACCCGAGGACCCCCTGTACTGCGTAACATTACATGCAGAACAGCGGTGGAATGTAACAAAGTAAAAGGTAAAGTACAGTGTAAAGTGGACACGTTTTACTTTTACGTCACCACATTTGAGAGCAGGTATTTGTACTTTCTACTCCACTATATTTTTAAACAGGACTGAAAAGTGAAAATATATTATATAAATATATATTTCCTTTAGGGCTGTCAGTCTAATGCGTTAATTAGATTAAGTAACTACACCGCAAATTAACGCGTTATGAAAATGATCGCAATTAATTATGAGTGGCAATTCAATGTGCATTTTAAATTTGCCGTGCGGCGAGCAAATCACTGTCAGGGCCTTTGAACGGCAAGTTTATTTATAAAAAGAACAAAGATCAGCAAGAACGTGGTGATTTGGAGCTTTTGTCAAAAATAATTTTCCGATCACCGAAGCTGTTCCAGCCTGACGGATCATTTGAACGATAAACACGCCCGGACAAGTTCCATTCTTACCGGTGATAGTGCGAGCATGAGCGAAATTCAACAAACTACCAAACCAACAAACTACCAAACCACGCTCATAGAATTTGGGAAACGAAAGAGCAAAGCAACCACATGAAAACTGACAAACTCAATCGCAAAGTGGGTTGTCTGTCTCTCAATCTCTCTCTCACGAGATTAAAATGCGATTAATTAATTACAAATCCTGTAATTAATTACATAATTTTTTTTAAATCGCCTGTCAGCAGTAATTTGTTTTATAATGGTTTGAGACCCGCTGAAAAGGCGGAGGGGTTTATTTTTAACATAATTGTAGTTTAAGCAAAGAAAAATATACAAAGAAAAACGCTAGTAAAAAAAAAGCTGCAGCCTTATTAGATCTCAAAATCTATGTGAAATACTTTAACTTTTTACTTTAATATACATTATATCTACTTAAAGGAAAATTAACGTTTTTTTACAATCCGGCAATAAAACAAGTAGTTTTACTCACCCAAGGCCATAGTTTGGTGTCAATTGGAGCAGTATCGCAGAACTTATGTTGAGCCGTTCTGTTCTACTAATGATCCCGTATCCGTTAGCGTGAGTGCTCGGGGCACTGATTTGTGGTGTCCAAATAACACAAACTTTAGCACTTTTCAAATCACAGAAGATCTCTGTGTCAGGGTAGACTTTTAGTGGATTCCAAAACGGCCTGAAACCCGATATCCAGCTATAGTTTCATTTGATGACGTCATCAGAGAGGACAGTGCGCATGCGTGAACTCAGCTGTTTTGTAAACACCGCTAGTCCGAAAGAAGCTAGCACCGCTCTGAACTTTACTTTTCTGTTGCGATATCGGGTTTCAGGCTGTTTTGGGATCTACTAAAAGTCTACCCTGACACAGCGATCTTCTGTGATTTGAAAAGTGCTAAAGTTTGTGTTATTTGGACACCGCAAAGTAATGCCCCGAGCACTCACGCTAACGGATACGGGATCATTGGTAGAACAGAACGGCTCAACATAAGTTCTGCGATACTGCTCCAATTGACACCAAACTGCTATGGGTGAGTAAAACTACTTGTTTTATTGCCGAAAGAAGGCTCAGATTGTAAAAAAAAAACGTTACTTTTCCTTTAAGTATATTTCTTTATGTGATACTTTTACTTTTTTATTTCTTTGCTCTGGTATCTGTACTTTTACTTAAGTAACAAAATTGAGTTGTTCCTCCACTGCTAGTGCTGATGATGTAGCAGGTAGCGGATGAGTAATTTTTCTGTCTTTTATTATAAACTGCTTGGTTAAACTGTTTTCTTAGTTGCCACTGGTAACTTTAACACCAATACCATTTTGTAGTTTAGTATTACTAATATTCAGTTTGTAAAAGTACTTTCTTGCTCACGTTCAGGCCATCAAAGCGGAGACGGACGGGCTGAGGGAGGAGCTGGAGTTTGTCAGGACTCTCGGGGCTGACCTCATCTTTGCCTGTGGAGAAACGGAGAAACCTGAAGTGAAGAAAACCATTGATGAGGCGAGATATTAACACAACAGCAGTGGGAATATTATTTTTATTTTTTTGTGTAGTTGTGTAATCAGTTTGATGTTTTGTGGGTTTAGATGAACGCTGCCTGGGAGGGACTGAACAGAACATGGAGGGAGCGGATGGAGAGGCTGGATGAAGCGATGACCGCCTCCGTCCAGTATCAAGACGCACTCCAGGTTTGTACAGTTTCATTTATTTACGTATTTAGCACGTATATCAAGTTACTTTTTGGCAATGAATGCGTATAACAATCAAAATGTACTACCATATTTAAGATTTGATTGTTATTTTTGTGCTTAGTAAAAATTGGTTCTTTTGTCTAAACTTTAAAATGTTTCTTGTTGTTGTGAGTCATGTACTAAACATTTAATAGAGATGACAAAAATTAGAATATATAGAATAAATTAAATGTGAAATTGACCTAGTATTAAACTGAGACACCTTTGATTCTGAAAGTAGTGCAACAATTTGGTCATTTAGGAAGGCTAAAATAAAATGGTTATTTTATTTCCTATTTGTAATTTGTATTTTTTCTGTGTTTTTTCCAGTCCATGTTTGATTACCTGGACAATGCTGTGATCAAACTGTGTGAGATGTCGACTGTCGGGACTGACCTGGGAACAGTGAAGCAGCAGATCGAGGAACTCAAGGTTTGAGAAAAAGTTTAAATGAACAAATAAGTAACATCTTCTTTGTATCATTGTAAATATGTTGTATGTTATGATTACGAGAAGAAATCTGAATGATAAAGTGAAGTTAATGAGACATAAACCAGCAGATAGAAAAGCTCTTTCCATTTTCGTGTTTACAATGAAACTATTATATCAACTTTGCTCCTAAAATGGTCTCAGTTATTATGTTATGAAAAGAATAGAATGCCTTTTATTGTCACTATTCACATGTACAATTTACATCATATATACTCATAATGAGACTGAAGCATCTCACTTCAGTGCAGACATTTAAGTACGATATTTAAAACACAGCAGGATATTTACAACACAGTATAGAAAAAATAAAATAAAAATAGTTCAGAAAAATTACTGCAAAAAAGTCCTCTATGAACTGGTACTACACATTAGTTATCCAGATTATTGCAAGTCTTGCTCAGATATTGCAGTAGGGGCGACACATACAATCACAAATACACACACACATAGACACACATTGAGATTCTCTATATTGTAGAGGGAAATGTTTCACAGAACTCATTTTAGCATATTGTACTGTATTAAATGTTGCCAACAAGCTATAGCACAGGATATTGTACTGTTATTAGGTATTGCACAACAACAGGTGGATATGTTACAGAAACTCAGTTCAAGATATTACACAGTAATAAATATTGGCCAGGTGGATATGCTACAGAAACTGTATTATTAGTGTTAAAGGTCCCATGGCATGAAATTTTCACTTTCTGAGGTTTTTGAACGTTAATGTGAGCTCCCCTACCCTGTTTAGCTCCCCCCCCCCCCCCATGGTTAAAAGTTGTGAAATGTCTAAACTGAGCGATCCTTTTCTGCGTTACAAAAAATCGGAGCTCAAACGGGCGATTTTGAACAAGGCACCTTATTGACGTCAGATCGAAAAAAGAAATGCAAATGCAGTTCCACCCCCGTCTGTCTGTACTCAGCGTCTCTGTAAATCACGCCCAGAGAGTTTGGACTGCGAATGTGCTAGGCAATGCGAAATGCGTTTTTTTATTTGCCTGGAGGCACGTCCGAGTGTTTCTAGGCTCGGAAGTCCTTTATCTGAGCCTCTGGACCTTTGAACAGCAGTGGTTTAATTTTATTTTATGTGGAAATGTGTTTATTTTTCATTGGAACGCTTCACATCTCTCCCCCCGTACAAAAACAAGGAAATGGATCAGCTGTGGGCTCTGAGCTCTGAGCGAATAGTTTGGCCACGCCCCCACCCTCTACTATTGGCCATCTCTTTTCTCCTCATTTGCATTCAAGCAACAACGCCCAGAATAAAGAGTTTGAGAGAGATATTTATGACTCTTTGACTCTCATCTTATCTCTGTTTCTCATGCACTGAGTGTTGATTTTGAAGAAGGATTCATTTACAGTATTAGGGAACCATTAAGGAGCCATATAAAAGCATCAAGAAGTACCATGTCATGGGATCTTTAAGTAATTGTACCACAGGTGGATGGGACGAGAGGGATGGGAATATGGGGTGAGTCAGTGCATGTGAGTGTTCAAGGCGGTTATGGCCCTTGGGAAGAAGTTGTTTTTTGAGTTGTTTTTGTTCTTATGGTTCTTATATTGTGATTAATTAACATCTCTACAGTCTCCAAAGTCCAAACCCTGACTCCAGTGTTTTGTTTGAGCAGCAGTACAAAGTGGAGGTGTACCAGCAGCAGATCGACATGGAGAAACTGTGCCACCAGGGGGAGCTGTTGTTGAAGAAAGTCTCAGATCAAACTGACAGAGACATGATCCAGGAACCACTGACCGAACTCCGACACCTTTGGGACAATTTAGGGGACAAAATCACCCAGAGACAGGTACAGAATATGTGTGTTGAAATAACTCAAGCAGCTTGGTGTGGGAGCAATTAACGCTTTTACTACTGTGTGGAACTTTGCAATAACTTGACTTACGAGCCGCTGCTGCAAACTGCCAGCCACGTTCTGTGTTCAGTGATCACAACTTACATGTTAGTATGTTTAGAAGATTACTATGGTGTTAGAAACTCCCCAATAACTGATCCATAACCCCTGATCAGACAGTTTGAGACATGTTTTGGTGCACTCCACAAACATGTAGTTTTGCCTGTGTAGCATCTGTTAATGTTTTCACTTTAGGTCCCATTAACAGCATGTGAGATCATTTAATTTCTTTTGACTAAATTTTTATTCAGGTTGTATTTGAATGCATCACAACAAAATGAAGGAACTGTATTGTCACACTCATTACATGTTGCTGTAAGTTTTTGGACAGGTTTCTGTATAGTTTTCCTTTGTATATTTCATTCATAAAATATCTAAAAATGTATAGACAGGTACCACTTTATTATAAGTACTTAATCAGCCTTAATAAAGCACGAACATGAAGAGTTTATTCATAATGAACAAGGAGTTTATTTCAGACATACAGCTCTGGAAAAAAAAGAGACCACTGCAAAATTCTCATTTTTTCTGATTTTACTACTTATAGGTTTGTGTTTGGGCAAAAGGGACATTTTTGTTTGAGTCTATAAACTACTGACAACATTTCCCCCAAATTCCAAATAAAAATATTATCGTTTAGAGCAGTGTTTCCCAACCTTTTTTGTCTTGTGTACCCCCTGAGCCTTTTTGTCACACCTCGAGTACCCCCTCACTCATACGTGTTGATAATTATCCAAAACTAGAACGTGACACAACAGATTATTAAATGAAAATCATTTTATTTCATCTCCTTAATTTGAAAATTTAATTCTCAGGCATTTTCTCTCTTTTAGTTAACTCAAATTTACTCAAATTAGAATTAAAAAATTCAAAAAAATCTACCCCTGCGCCTGGCAGCGACACTGGTGAGTACCCCCTGCAGTGTGCTCGCGTACCCCTAGGGGTACTTGTACCCCTGGTTGGGAAACACTGGTTTAGAGCATTTATTTGCAGAAAATGACAAACGGTCAAAATAACAAAAAAGATCAAATGTTTTCAGACCTCAAACAATGCAAAGAAACAAGATCAAATTCATTTTAAAACAACATAATACTAATGTTTACACTTAAGAAGAGTTCAGAAATCAATATTTGGTGTAATAACCCTTATTTTTAATCACAGCTTTCATGCGTCTTGGCATGTTCTCCACAAGTCTTTCACATTGTTCTTGGGTGACTTTATTCCACTCCTGGTGCAAGAACTGAAGTACACTGCCTGACAAAAGTAATAGGACGATGGCATAATTTGTGATGCTGGGGTACTGAGCCAACTTTTCAATGTATCGAGCATTATTTAAATGTGGTGTTCTTAATACTATTTCATCGCATTTATTCAATTATATTATCACACGTTCTCATATTTTTAGATCATTGTGTGCAAATCCATTTGTGGACGAATATTACTCATGTTTTCATAGCGTCCTTTCATTATGAAAATAATAGTTTGAACACTCAATTAATAATATTTTAAAATCAACTCGTATCATCATATCATAGAGTTCTCGAATCAGCCCATATGCAGGATTCAAAGGACAGGCAGAATTTGTAAAGCTGTGATTAAGGCCAAAGGTGGTTATTTTGATGAAAAAGCTATTTAACTCGATACTCGATACTTTGCAATAATATGCCTTTACACATGATGAAATTTGCTTTAATATATCAATAAATTGATTTGTTGTCATTACCAATACGTCTTATCATTATTTATGAAAGTTCAAAAATACACAATCGTCCTAATACTCTTATTTTTTTCCAGAGCTGTAGAGTTTGGGTCTGTTTCTGTGTTTTGGGCCTGTGTTCGTCCTTTTTTAAGGCGATTAAAAGTACAGCATGAATCAATATTGTATTCATCTGTTCTTATAACTCAGTACGTGTTCATGTAGAGTCGATCCCCACGTTGCTTTGTGTTGTTGTCTCTGTGCTTGGTTTTACCTGCTCTCTCTCCTCCGCTGCAGCACAAACTGGAGGCAGCCCTACTCGCCCTGGGGCAGTTTCAACACGCGCTGTCGGAGCTGCAGGCCTGGCTCAGTCACACTCACGCCACCTTAGACACGCAGAGAGCCGTGACCTCTGACCCCAAAGCCATCGAGATCGAACTGGCCAAACACCATGTACGCTCCATCTACGGCTTCGCTCACACACACACTACTGCTGCTTCCTGTGGTTTTGTTTAATTAACAATGTAGACGGTTATTCATTGTTTGATTTGATTTGATTTTTTATTTTTTGGTTAATTTTGTCAGCTCCAAGGTAGGTTGTTCTGTCAATGTTTCTTTCGTTCTTTTATTTATTTATTTGACAGGGACAGTGCACTCATACGTAGTCACAGGCAGAAAACGATTCAAAAACTGTTTAAAAACACAATCTTCTAGTGTGTTTTTTCTTTTAAAATATCACTCAAGTTCTACAGTACAACCATAACCCTCAAACTGCACTCATTGCACTAGTTTACTCCTTATTATTCTTTCAAAATCTGTTCAGTTATAACACAAATAAAACGTTTACAGTTTACATATGGTTAATACATATGGTTTAATACTTCCAGGTATTGAATAAATAAAATCTACTTTATATTGGCTAATACTTCTGTCTGTTCTGAAATATTCTCTCAGACTCAAACCATCTTTTAGAGCAAATGTGGAATGAATTAGAAAAATGATATTTAGTGAATCAATAAGAAACGTATAATTCTGTCTCTTAAAGTCTGTTAAACTCACCTCTCCCTTCCCCTCGCCGTGCTCTAGGTGCTGCGTAACGACGTGCTTTCCCATCATGCGACAGTGGATACGGTGAACAGCGCCGCGGCAGAGCTTCTGGAATCTTCCCCCGGAGACGAGGCCAGTCACCTCCGAGAGCAGCTGGAGCAACTCAACCAGAGCTGGGAGAGTCTGCTGCTCAAGACCCAGGACCGCCAGAAACTCCTGGAGGCCGCACTGCAACAGGTAAAAACACTACGGACACGATTAATCGCAGCGTGTTATTATTTATTATTTATTTATTATATTTCTGTTGTTAGCAATGTTGTTTTCTTTACTTATATATTCTAAAAAATACAAAGAATATACATAAAACAAAATATACATGTGACATTATGATAAAATAACATGTGATCACATATTATTATTTATTTATTTATTTATTGCATTTTTGTTGTTAGCAATGTTGTTTCCTTTACATATGTATTCAAAAAAATACCAAAAAATTACATAAAACATAATATACACGTGGCATTATCATAAAACAACATTTAATCACATATTATTATTTATTATTGTATTTTGGTTGATAGCAGTGTTGTTTCCTTTGCATATATATTCCAAAAAATACAAAAAATATACATAAAACAAGATATACATATTACATTATCATAAAACACCATGCAATCACATATTTTTACTTATTTATTACATTTTTGTTGTTAGCTATGTTGTCTCCTTTACTTATATATTTCCTGAAATTTAAAGAATATACATAAAACAAAATATACATGTGACATTTTCATAAAACAACATGTAATCACATATTATTGTTTATTATTATATATTTGTTGTTAGCAATGTTGTTTCGTTTACGTATATATTCCAAAAAAATACAATGAATATACATAAAACATAATATACACGACATTATGATAAAAAAAACATGTGATCTTACATTATTATTTATTATATTATATTATATTATATTATATTATATGTTAGTATTGTTGTTTCCTTTACTTATATATTCTCAAAAATAGAAAGAATATACATACAAATTTAAAGTTTTGCACATGTGGTGGAGTATAATGAATATTCTGTAGTATAAAGATCAGTGTTTTTAATTAATTAATAGTTTAATTCTTGAGGTCATGATTTTGAGACACACTCCTCTTTGCATTTTCATATTCATTTACTCAATACCAGAAGTAGGCTGCTGGTTCTTAATAGTTTGAATGTGCAGCCTCTTGTCCATCAGTCTGTCCCAGGGCAGCTGTGGCTATGATAGATGTTTACCCTCACCGAGTGTGGAGTGAATGACTAATGTACAAACTTATAAAGCGACTTTGGGCGTCTGGAAAAGCGCTGTATAAGACTAATGCGTTATTATTATACAAGTCTACCTTCCCCTCGTCCTTCACCTGCGTCTGCTTTAGGCGGAGGGGTTCCATGGGGAGCTGGAGGAGTTTCTTCAGTGGTTGAGGAGGACAGACAGTCAGCTCTCTGCAGCCAAACCCACAGGAGGCCTCCCAGAGACGGCCAGGGAGCAGCTCGAGCAGCACATGGTAAACTAAACATGACGGCTGCTATTGTTTACAAGAATGTGTTTTGTAATATCCTAAAAAGCAAGCAAATAAGCAACTAAAGTTTTTATTTATTGATTTTGGAGCGTGCAACAACGTGTTTAACCTCTACTTTATTCTTAAATTGAATCAAATGGAGATTGTTGCACACTCCAATATCAATAGAATAAAAAAATTAGGTTGCTTATTTTTCTATCAATCCATCCATTTAATTTGTTTTGTTACAAGGTTTTGAGGTAACATCACTGTAAATGTTTTTAAGTTGAGTGAATTGGATTAAAGATTATTCCTAAATAGGGATGAGACAATATCTCAAGAGACAAGATAGCAAACTTCCTAAAAATTGTCTCATGGATTTTTTTCCTGATGTTTTTACGGTTGGATTGAAAAAATGAGTTCAATTTTTGAGAATGCTTAGTCCCCTAAAAGCAGAGCAACAATGACAGCAGAAATATGAAATAAAGTCAGTAAAAAATGATGCGGCTAAAACTGGAAATTGAAATTCACAATGTATTTATTATTTTATTTTATTTTAATTTTATTTACTCATGTTTGCGCCAAACCTTTAAAAGAACGAAAAGTACACACACACACACAAAAAAGAAAATAACAGTGCAGGAAAGGTCAAAAACCCCAAAAGGCTTATGAGTGACTTAAAATAAGTCTTGTTCTTGTAGATCCAATTTCATGTCTCATTTCATCTTGTGGAAATTGTGTCTACTTATAGATATTTGATAAATAAAAACACCAACCCGCAACATATATTTTTACGAATTAACCTTTCAAAACATGTTTACAGAACGGAGCCTTTTTTGAATAACATCTCTCAGTCTAATTTGTTGAGTTTTTGAGTCACAAACCTTTATTTTTAGCTGCATGTTGCCAGTGCCACCTTATACACGCTTATTGTGAACAGAATACTAGCCGACATATGGCAGACGACTTGTAACTTTACCTCTTTTGTCCCAAGACTGCTCAAGAAAACAGCCCCTCACATCTCCATTTCTGTATCTTTAACTTTTGTCCCTTTCAGGAGCTCCAGGCCCAGCTGATGCAGCGGGCAGAGCAGTACCACCGTCTGCTGGACCAGGGGGAGTCCATGCTTTTGGCCCGAGGAGAAGAGGCTGGACCTGGGACCACGCAGACCCAACAGAACCTCGCCATGCTCCAGAACAAATGGACCAGTCTGAACGCCAAAATGGATGACCGCAGGGTAAGAAGGCTATACTATTGTCTTCAACTACCATTACATCGCCTTACCTGATATATTTGTTATGCCTTTAACCCTAGAACACTTTCGCTATAAAATGTAACACCATCACTTTTGCCGGGTAATTTTTACCCGATATAATATACCCAACAAAAAGTACTTGTCATGAAAAATAGATCAAAATATGACAACACATGATAAATTAGTGTGGTTTTCTTTTATTTTCAGCTGTGATATGTGTTACAATACAAAATTGAAAAAAAAAATAAATAAATAGGAAGACCCTAAAAACATGCTCCAAAATTACTGAAAAATTATTGCCTGGAAGAATCCATGACTCATCGCTGTACCAGCGGCGAGTCTGGTAATGCTTGGTCCAGAATGCGCTGCCGTTGCGCTTAGACAGACAGCTAAGTGAACCAATCAGAGAACAGTTAACGGACAGCGACGTGAACCAAGCCGGTAGGAAGCAATGCAAAAACATCTTTTTTGAAAAGAAAGGCCTCTAGAGCTGTCAGCTGCTGTGGTTTTAAGGAATCGATGTGTTTTAGGTCATTTAAGACCAATTTTACAGCTGAATGGAAGGGACGTTGGGGGCAAAGGCGGGTGCACTGACGTCACCATCTTTGAACGAATCAGAATCGCGGAGTCCGTTGTTAACCGGGGGAGCGAGGGTGGAGCGAGGGTGTCCAAATGGTATCGCGCTGTATAGCAAATACAGAGAGATATCATTTGGCTGGCCAGGTAAGAAAAATTAGGAATTTGAGAACAAAAAATTCTGGAAACTTGGTGTTTGGTCCACCCATTCCTGGGACATCTGAGACTTCCTGGTGAAGCACAGACTCCTCAACACACGAATAATTGCATAGTATTTTTTCAGTGGGTAAAAATGACCAGTTGACTAAAATAATGTTTTCACCATAAGAATTCCCTTTGAAATCACCACTTTCTGATATTTATTCATAACCACTGCAGTAAATCAGGATAGATACACATTCCTGGACCACTCTTACTTACCTATTCCTTACATCCTCTTAAATTTAATTCATTACATTCTTACATTCCTCTTTCACTGTTGCCGGGTGAAAATCACCTGAAAGCCTGTAGGAAAAGTGGGCTTTGGGGTAGGGAAACACCTACACCTTCAAAGATGTCAAAAACAATGGTGAAGCTCCACAGGGACCCATGACACCACTGAAATAGGCACTGAGACTGTTTTTTTGTGTGTGTAATAAACTTTAAATTAAATATTGAAAATAGAGGAAATTTTGGTTTGACACTAAAATGGAATAATGAAATGATTTATCCATTTTATTTTTTTTCGTGGTTAATTGAAATTCAAAAGAACGAACGACACAAGGACCGATGCAATTGCATTTAATTTATTTCTGTAAATCGGACACATAATGCACCTTTAATGTCTCTATATTGTCTCTTGAAATAAAGACTAAAAAGCCAAATGTTTAAAAAAAAAAATGTCATCAGTGCATGTTTGAGTACACCCAAGGTCCTTTACGAGAAGAAGAAAAAGGGTTTGAAGACACTGCTGTACAAAACAATAACATGAATTTGAAATAGTTAAACAGAATTACAGATTTACACAATCGCTTCGGTGATGAACCTTATTTTCTTTTCTTTCAGGCGAAGCTGGAGGAGGCGGTCTCTTTGGCCACAGGTTTCCAGACCTCTCTTCAGGACACGATAAACTGGCTCACTCAGGCCGAACAGACTCTGAACATGGCCCAGCCCCCCAGCCTCATCCTGGACACTGTGCTCTTCCAGATCGACGAGCACAAGGTACGCACACGCAGGATGGTTTTTGCTTTTAATGTTACGTGTTTTGTTTTTGGCTTTAAGGTCTTGGTCTTAGACTTAGACAAACTTTATTGATCCACAAGGGAAATTACCTGGACACAGTAGCTCACACATGACAATATATTATAATAACAAAGATATTTTTTTTAATTTATATTTTATTACTTATTTTTAAATTTTATTCTGATTTGTACACATACACTTATTATTTTTATTTGTGTAATAATTGTAAAAATAAAAAATAAGTGTATAATAAAGTGTAATAATTTCCCTTCAATAAAGTTTAGACTTAGACAAGCTTTATTGATCCACAAGGGAAATTGTTTGGGTAAAGTAGCTCACTCATCAAATACTGTATAATATATAACAGGGGTAACAAAAAATACATGGAATAGCAAAAAAAGAGCAATAGACCAGTGTCAAATGAGCCATAATTATAAAAATAAAAAATGATAATAAATGTATATGTACAAATCAGAAAAATAAGTAATAAAATACAATATCAAATAAAATCACATGACTTTACGGATCAGTTTGTCTAAGTCTAAAAATATAAATGGAATAATGAATTCAATAAGTGGAACATTTTAAGCAGACATAGAAACATAGAAAAGTTACATAATGCACCTTTATTATAAGTAGAACTGTACTTCTACTGTCCATAAGTACAAAAGTGCTGTAATTATGTGAATCAACCACAAAACAAACTGTGCACTGGGGGTGGGAGAAGAAAAGGCTTACTCCTTCCCTCTTCCTTTCAAGCTTTTTTTGTTGCCATTATTCTAAAGCTGCGTCCCATTACTCTGTCTTACCCCTTCCCCTTTATCTACGTTTTTGTCTTGCCCCTCGATACCGAGCTGAGAGGCCACGAATGTTCCCCTAAGAAATGGGACACCACTCGATTACAGTTTGCGTCATCATCCCTCGCCTCTACCTGAGCTGCTACGTCTACAGAGGCGACAACAGTTGACGCAAACAAACGTAAACAAATGTCAAGGATTATCGGGTACCTCAGCTCGACAAAAAAACTAGCTTGTTTACGCATGAAAGTTTGATGAAAACGATAACGTCGGCTAAACAGACATCACTACAATTAAAACCGTAACAACAGTTCACTAAAAGTAACGTAGAACATCAGTGTCATAATTGTAAACCTGCTAAACTGTTAATCGATTATTACAACTGCTGAAAATACATTTATGAGACTCCTTGGCTGGTCGATGTGACGCTGCCATCCTGATCCCAAAACCTGCCTGAGCTTGTAGGCGTACCCCTTCGTTCCAAGTCTGGTCGAGAGCTTACTTCATTCATTCGTCATTCGGTCGAGGCCCTAGCCCTTGATCAAAATTAGAATCGGGACACCCCTTGCACTCACATGAACGCGCAAACCAAGGGGTAGGGGTAAGACAGAAATTGGACGCAGCCTTAGTGTACAAACGGGACAGGCCATTTTTTTGTTTCAAGTATTGCGATGTTAAGTTGACTGCCATGACAGTAACCAAGCATGAAATAAATGACTGATCTGTGGTGTGTTGTGCAGGTGTTTGTGAATGAAGTGAACACGCACCGGGAGCAGGTCTTGGCTCTGGAGAAGTCCGGCTCTCAGCTCAGATTCGCGAGTCTCAAACAGGATGTGGTGCTGATCAAAAACCTGCTGCTCAGTGTTCAGGCGCGATGGGACAAACTGGTGCAGAGGTCACTGGACCGAGGAAGACACCTGGACGAAGCACGCAAGAGAGCCAAACAGGTATGGGACGGTTAGAATAAGACACAGGGTTAATAGAAAACCTGTATGACTTTACCACATCTGTTTAGTTCATCAGTGTGTGAAACAGTGGAAAAACGAGTCTATTTTCAGTCTTTATAAAGCATGAATAAAGTCTGAACAAATAATAAACAAATACAGCTCTTTAAAAAAAATAAGAAACCACTGCAAAATGATCAGTTTTTCTGATTTTACTACTTATAGGTATGTGTTTGGGCAAAAGGAACATTTTTGTTTGAGTTTATATTTTCAGATTTCAAGTATTTATTGTCATTGCACAAGAAAGAACAACGAAAGTGTGTTTGGAGCATCCACATATGTAGTTGTAAAGTGCAAAATAGTAAAGTGCAAACCCAGTGAAATAAATACCCCTCAATAACCCCTAAATAACCTCAGTGTAAAACATTTGTAAACACTTGACATCAGTACAGCAGTATTGGCAGCAGCATCAAGGCGTGTAATTAATATTATCATTAAAGTGCATTAGAGAGCAGGGGCGTTCAGATACATAAGAATAGTGACATTATGCAGCAATGCAAAAAACAGTTCAGAACTATTGATTGGCGAGTGTGGTTATTGTCCATGGGAGGGGAGTAGAAAGGGGTGGGGGGCAGTGTTCAGTAGCCTCACAGCTTGTGGGTACAGGCTGTTGGCCAGTCTTTCCCCCAAATTCCAAATAAAAATATTATCGTTTAGAGCATTTATTTGCAGAAAATGACAAAAAAGATACATGTTTTCAGACCTCAAACAATGCAAAGAAACAAGATCAAATTCATTTTAAAGCAACATAATACTAATGTTTACACTTAAGAAGAGTTCAGAAATCAATATTTGGTGCAATAACCCTTATTTTTAATCACAGCTTTCATGCGTCTTGGCATGCTCTCCACAAGTCTTTCACATTGTTCTTGGGTGACTTTATCCCACTCCTGGTGCAAGAACTGAAGTAGCTCAGCTTTGTGTTTGTGTTGGAATTCAACAGACGCTGGAATGGAATGGCTGTAATACATGTAGAGATGCTGATTTCACACAAAAAATGCAGTGGTCTCTTATTTTTTTTCCAGAGCTGTAGTTTATAAAGAATAATTCAAGCTTAGTAACTACTTAAAGGTACAACATATAACTTTCTGGAAATGGCACACTACCTGCATGAGTCCATGGAGATAGAAAGTTAAAACCATACTTTGGAACATTCTCCGTGGGGAGTGATGCCTTTTATACCATTCTGTGGAAGATTATAGCCAAAGGAACAACATTTCCATGGAAACAAGCAGCAGGACGACCTTCTCCAAGCCAAAAACGAGTCTCGGAAAGTTTGTGGAAATGTAATAGACGTAACCAAAATGAAAAGCAAAAAAATACATGTTTGTATTTTCTGTCGTGGAGTTTGTGGTTAGTAGTTTTGTTAGTACATATATTATTTGTTGTGCTTTTCACAGTTCCATGAGGCCTGGAGGAAGCTCACAGACTGGCTGGAGGAGGCTGAGAAGAGACTGGACTCTGAGCTGGAGATCTCCAATGAACCGGACAAGATCAAAGTTCAACTCACTAAACACAAGGTACTGGTCAATAAGATTTTACACATTTTTATTGATTAATTATTTGTAATTTGAGCACGTCTTATAAATATCTTTCCTGTGTTTTGTGTAGGAGTTCCAGAAGGCTTTGGGGTCTAAGCAGCCGGTCTACGACACCACAGTGAGGTCAGGCAGAGCCATGAGGGACAAGGCTCAGCTCCCAGACGATAAACAGAAACTGGACCATTTGGTGGGAGAAGTTCGCGACAAGTGGGACACTGTCTGTGGCAAAAGTGTGGAGAGGTAAGGAAAATACCATGTTTTTTATGTACATATAGGTGATATATATTTCTAAAGAGGCTGCTGTTCTTCTGTTGCTCTGGGCCTTCTATAGTTTTTTGTGATCTGTTTTAGGCCTGGTTTAATACTAGTAACTATTTTATATATTAACACTTTAATACTCAAGTCCAGGTGCTGTACTGATTTAGAACAGGTTTTGTCCATGGTAAGACTCGGTTTAGTTTGGGTTTAGACCTGGTTCAGTCCTGGTTTGGTTAAACCCTGTTTTTTGTCATGTTTTATTTAGTTCAATAATTCATAGTTTAGCTACACTAAGACCTATGGAAAAAATCTTCAACCATTTACAACGCTTATTGTTCCCAAGAAGAATTTATGCTTTTGTGCAAGTGAGACAAAGGTAACCTTTTAATAAATACACTTTATACACTAGCATTAGTAAGTCAAAATGAACAATCCTTTATTTAGAATTATTTAATTGTTCATTTTTCATATATTTTTTCTCTTTAATCTAGGTGTAGTTATTCTAAAATAGTATTTACCCAGACTAACCACCCCTCTTTCCCTTGTGTGCAGGCAGCACAAGCTGGAGGAGGCCCTGCTGTTCTCGGGGCAGTTTGCAGAGGCCCTTCAGGCTCTGGTGGACTGGCTCTACAGAGTGGAGCCACAGTTGGCTGAGGACCAGCCGGTGCACGGAGACTTCGACCTCGTGTCCAACCTCATGGACGCTCATAAGGTCTGACAATACTTTAGAACAATATCTTATAGACACACTAAATTATTTTGACTTAAAACCTGAAAAACAGAACTAGTTTATTATACATTTTTGCAGTGGTCCAAACTTTATCCTCACTGGCACATGGTAGGATCGGATTGGATTTCTCCAAATCTGATCCCGTTACTCGGCGGGTGGTCTGTCCTTAGATCCAAGTGCGCATGAAGCTTGTGTAATCGGATAATGGTCAGCGACCTGGCCGGCTCTGCTACGCTATGTGGCGCTGTAGTCCAACTACTTCCGGGTGATGGCTACTCAATAAAACCACAACAAACTATGTGGCGGTATACAAAGATGGCACTCGAGGAGTTTGACGGAGCAGCATTGGTGTACATGTTGTGCATTCTTTCTTCGCAGCCATATCTACTTATGACGGCGTCGGCGCCTCCTGCCACTTCCGGGTGAAATCCCTGGCGAAAATTCCCGCGCATGCGCAGTACGCCAATCCGATCCGATATCGTGCACAAGGTGACGCCAAGCGGATTACTATCGGCCTAAGCCAGGGGTTCCAATCGGATTCGCAAAACCAATCCCTATATGATCCTTAGCCTGTGCACATGAATTTGATACGATCCCAATCAGTTTGCAATCGGATTACACTCGTCCATGTGCAATCAGTGTCTGTTAACACATTCCTCACATCCATATTATTCAGAGTGATGACTTTATAAGTGTTCACAACTCCCTGCCTTCACAACATCGCTACCAGCAACTAGCATGCTAATGGAACACAAGCCTTTCTGATGCTCAGTGAACATTCAGTACCGCCCTCTGGTGGTCATCTGGGGTTCATAGAACTATAGTTACATACACACTTGTAAAAACATCATTTTATTGAATTGTTTTTGACTCATTGCTTGTTGCTCTGTCTGAACAGGCGTTCCAGAAGGAGTTGGGGAAGAGGACCACAAACATCCAGGCTCTGAAGAGATCTGCTCGAGACCTGATGGACACGGGGCGGGACGACACGGCCTGGGTCAAAGTTCAACTGCAGGAGCTTAGCAACCGCTGGGACACCGTGTGTGCTCTGTCTGTGACCAAACAAACGAGGCTGCAGCAGGCGTTCAAGCAGGTCACTCTTAGCATATTTGTATTATATCAGATAAACTATAAGATTGACTCACTGCAAAAACTCTTCAAATATTATTCCTTTGCTCTTCTTCAGGCTGAAGAGTTTCGTAGTGCGGTGCAGGTGCTTCTGGAGTGGCTGTCGGAAGCGGAGCAAAGCCTGCGTTTCCGTGGCGTCCTGCCGGAGGAGGCGGAGACTCTCCAGGCCCTGCTCCACACGCACAGAGACTTCCTGGGATCGGTGGAGGATAAAAGAACAGACGTAAACAAAGCGGCAGGGATGGGAGAGGCCATTCTGACTGTGTGTCACCCAGACTCCATCACCACCATCAAGCACTGGATCACCATCATCAGAGCGCGCTTCGAGGAGGTACTTATATTTATAACAGAATTACTGCTAGGATTTATTAGAATGTACAGTGACTGGTGTATAGAGTGGGTAGAGACATTCAGGTATGGATCATTTATTACATTATATTTTGTTTCCCTGTTGAATTTGATGGGGAAGTTTTTTTATTTCATTTTTATCAATGTCTACTTTCTATACTACTAAAAATCAGTCCTGCTGCTTTCTTATAATAAAAAGAATAATACTGATTGGCTTTTAAGACATTTTTATGATAATTTATATTATATTAAAGGTGCATTGTGTACCTTTTTTGGTGGAGGGTCCATCACCTGCCTGTTTCTATGGAGATGTCATTGCTCTGCTTGGAATGCTTCACAGTTTGATATTAAACAGGTCTACTTTACATTTATTCAAATACAGTGGTTTCACAGCTCAAAAACAGGCATTCTGACTGTGAGCGGGGTCGCCTCTCCACAGATCTGACCTGTATCTTGGTCTGGTTTGGTCTCCATGAAGATAGAAAGGTTTAATGCCATACTGTGAGACATTCCAGACAAAGCAATAACATCTCCATGAAGAAAAGCATTTGACAGACCCTCTACAGAAACCTTACACAATGTACATTGAATACTTCCTACTAGCCTCCTTGAACATAAGTTTGGTAAATTAATGTGTTTATTTTTTTTAGGTAGAATTATTATGTGGCTGGTTCTTGTTTTTTGCTCTTCACCCCCATACTATACTGTCCTGTCAGATAAAGTCTATTAAAAAATTGCTGAAGCTTTTTTTTTTTTTCATATATTTCTATTTTACAAATATAAACTAATTCATTTCAAATATATTGTTTAGTAACACTTGCATAGGTTTAAGTAACTGATTTGTTTTTGTTGTTTAGGTGTTGACGTGGGCCAAGCAGCACGAGCAGAGGCTGGAGACGGCTCTGACTGAGGTTCTAAACAATGCAAACCTGCTGGAGGAGCTCCTGTCTTGGCTGCAGTTTGCGGAGACCACCCTGATCCAGAGAGACACCGACCCACTTCCACAGGACATCCCCCAGCTCAAGTCGCTCATCACCGAACACCAGGTCAGACACTGGGGACTTTTACAGTGGTTCTTCTTTAGGTTGTGTGTCCATGTGGTTTATTTGGGTGAATTTCTGTCTATCTTTAGTTGTGTACATGTGTGTACAGGTCTGAACCAGGACTAAACCAGGACTAAACCAGGACTAAACCAGGACTAAACAAGGACTAAACCAAGGACTAAACCAAGGACTAAACCAAGGACTAAAAAAGGACTAAACCAAGACCCAAACAGGACTAAACTAGGACTAAACCAGGACTAAGCCAAGGACTAAGCCAAGGACTAAATCAAGACTAAACCAGGACTAAACCAAGGACTAAAACAAGACTAAACCAGGACTAAACCAAGGACTAAAACAGGACTAAACTAGGATTAAACCAAGACCCAAACGGGACTAAGCCAAGGACTAGACCAAGGACTAAAAAAGGACTAAAACAGGACTAAACCAAGACCCAAACAGGACTGAAACAGGACTAAACCAGGACTAAACCAAGGACTAAAACAGGACTAAACCAGGACTAAACCAAGACTAAACCAAGGGCTAAAACAGGAATAAAACAGGACTAAACCAGGGCTAAACCAAGGACTAAAACAGGACTAAACCAGGACTAAACCAAGGACTAAAACAGGACTAAACCAAGACCCAAACAGGACTAAAATAGGACTAAAACAGGACTAAACCAGGACTAAACCAAGGACTAAAACAGGACTAAACCAAGACCCAAACAGGACTAAACCAGGACTAAACCAAGGTCTGTGGAGAAAGCAGCACTTAGAATAGGTTATTTTTGTTTACCATACCGCAGTTTATGTAAATAACCTCTAACCCTAACCCAGATAGGAATAGGAATAGTCTGATCTTTTATCTTACTAACGTTTATTCTGTATATTATAGAGTTTCATGGAGGAGATGACGAGGAAGCAGCCAGATGTCGACAAAGTGACAAAATCCTACAAGAGAAAACCCTCTGAGACTCTGGCAGAGAGGAGAGGACGTACGTTGAATTTTTCTTTTATTAAAATATCTGTAACACTTCATAATGACTACGCTTAAGACTTAAAAACTTACAATTTACTAAGAATGGTTCAGGCTACTACATGAAAACTCTTACTCCTAAACCTTAAAGTTAAGTTGAGGGTTTGCCATCTGTTTCTTTCTATGCAAATGTTATTACTTTGTCTAGAATGTTCCACAGTATAGCATTAAACCTGTCTATCAATTACAAGGGAGACAAGCAGGTTACAGCACTACGCTACGTAACGTTACAGTTGAGATCTGTGGAGAGTCACCCAAGGAATTAATGTATTTTTGAGCTATAGAAACACCTCCGATGAATAAATACTGGACGGATATGGATATGATTAATGTCATACCACGGAACATTCAGGAAAAGCAATAACATCTCCAGAAAAGTTGCGCAGTGCACCTTTAACCCGTTAATTAAGCAGTTACTAAGACTGAATCATTATTAATAAATATTTTTTTCATTATGATTTAGACTGCGTCCCATTTCTCTGTCTTACCCCTTTGTCTTACCCCCTACCCCTTGGTTTTGCGCGTTCATGTGAGGGCAAGGGGTGTCTCGATTCTAATTTTGATCAAGGGCTCGGGCCACGACCGAGGGCTGCATACCCTTTGAAACGAAGTAAGCTCTTGACCAGACTTGGAACGAAGGGGTACGCCTACAAGCTCAGGCAGGTTTTGGGATCAGGATGGCAGCGTCACATCGACCAGCCAAGGAGTCTCATAAATGTATTTTCAGCAGTTGTAATTATCGATTAACAGTTTAGCAGGTTTACAATTATGACACTTATGTTTGACGTTACTTTTAGTGAACTGCGGTTTTCATTGTAGTGATGTCTGTTTAGCCGATGTTATCGTTTTATCAAACTTTCATGTATAAACAAGCTAGTTTTTCTGTCGAGCTGAGGCACCTGATAATCCTTGACATTTGTTTACGTTTGTTTGCATCAATTGTTGTCGCCTCTGTAGACGTAGCAGCTCAGGTAGAGGCGAGGGATGATGACGCAAACGATAATCGAGTGGTGTCCCATTTAGGGGAACATTCTTACCCCGAGCCCTCTCAGCTCGTTATCGAGGGGCAAGACAAAGATGTAGATAAAGGGGAAGGGATAAGACAATGGGATGCAGAGTATGCAGAGTAATGGGATGCGGCCTAAATCTTTGTTTACTCTTTAAGATATATTTTTTTAAACTTGTTCCAAAGCCATCTCTTGGGCAATAAAATAATACCAATAAGACTAATTGAGACTTTTACTTCTCTCTAGGTAAACAGCAGCACCAGCAGGGGGCGGTACAGGTCACATCGGCGAATCCTCGTCTGAACCAACTCTGCGCTCGGTGGCAACAAGTATGGCTCCTGGCTCTGGAACGCCAACGTAAACTCAACGACGCCCTCGACAGGCTGGAGGAGGTACTGACATATGAATGATAACAGTCCACCGCCACGGTTTCGCTCATAAATTTTTCCCATACACTTTCCAAAAAGAACTTTTACTAAAAGTTTTAAATCTTGCTCAGTGCTTGCTCAAGATGTACAATTTTATTTAAAATCTACTACTAAAACTTTAGAAACTGTGAAGCAGGCCTTTAAAGGGCTTGCGGCACGGTGGCTGAGTGGCTAGCGCTCACGGCAAGAAGGTTCTGGGTTCGATCCCCGTGTGACACATTGGTATGGCCGTAAGATTTGGGTCGCCCGAGCCTTTCTGTGTGGTGTTTGCATGTTCTCCCTGTGTCTGGGTGGGTTTCCTCCGGTTTCCTCTATCAACCCAAAACATGCTCTATAGGTAAAATCCTCCAGCTTAGGTCCTGACCAAACCCGGGTGCAGTAATGTGCTGCCCACTGCTCCTAATAACAGGATGGGTTAAATGCAGAGAAGAATTTCTCCTGTGTGAGACCAATAAAGTCACTTCTTCTTCTAAACTGATAATATTGGAATGAGCCTCATCATTTCGGTCTTAAAGGTCCCATGGCATGAAATTTCACTTTCTGAGGTTTTTGAACGTTAATGTGAGCTCCCCTACCCTGTTTAGCCCCCCCCCCATGGTTAAAAGTTGTGAAATGTCTAAACTGAGCATTTGCGATCCTTTTCTGCGTTAGAAAAAATCGGAGCTCAAACAGGCGATTTTGAACAAGGAAACTTATTGACGTCAGCTCGAAAAAAGAAATGCAAATGCAGTTCCACCCCCGCCTGTCTGTACTCAGCGTCTCTGTAAATCACGCCCAGAGAGTTTGGACTGCGAATGAGCTAGGCAATGCAAAATGCGTTTTTTTATTTGCCTGGAGGCACGTCCGAGTGTTTCTAGGCTCGGAAGTCCTTTATCTGAGCCTCTGGACCTTTGAACAGCAGTGGTTTAATTTTATTTTATGTGGAAATGTGTTTATTTTTCAATGGAACGCTTCAAATTTCTCCCCCTTGCAAAAACAAGGAAATGGATCAGCTGTGGGCTCTGAGCGGAGCGTTTGGCCACGCCCCCACCCTCTACTATTGGCCAGCTGTTTTCTCCTCATTTGCATTCAAGCAACAACGCCCAGAATAAAGAGTTTGAGAGAGATATTTATAACTCTTTCTCATTTTATCTCATACATATTCTCATACACTGAGTGTTGATTTTGAAGAAGGATTCATTCACAGTATTAGGGAACCATTAAGGAGCCATATAAAAGCATCAAGAAGTACCATGTCATGGGACCTTTAAAATGTTCCTGGTGTTTTTATTTTGCTATTTTGTCTGTAAATAAATTCCTATCCTAATATGGAACACAGCTTCAAATTCGCTCCTATAACTGCTAGTCTCCTGAGCTTCATTTGACTCCACAATGCCTTTAAACTGATAATATTGGATTTTTTTTGAAAAGTCTATGGGAATAATGAATGGAAAATTAACTTTAAGAACCAGAGCAAGTGGTCACTCTTGAGCTCCATTGTTTCCTCGGTGTCCGTAAGAAAACAGTAATGGTACCAGTGATAATACAGCAGTGGTAGAGTGTGTAAAACTAATTGTGTTTTTATTTTATTTATTAGAATTAAGACAAATTTAATCAATGTGAAAACAAGTGACAGCTTCAACATTATGTATATATGCCACAGTTACCATGAAAGCTAAAAATTGTATCTGTTGTATTAGTTGTAAGAAGTATTAGCTGAAGTAACAAGAAGTAGTAATCCTGATATAGTAGTGGAAACCAATTTTGTGATAATTGTGTAGATTTTTTGAAATATAATAGTAGTTTTTTCCTAGCTCTCATTTTTATTTCATTATATTATTTGCTTACGGCTCACATAACTACTTTCTTCAATATGTCTACTTCCTTGTTATATTAGAATCACTTTTGTCTTATAATATGGATAATAACATTTTCATTTTTCAATTTTCAGCTCAAGGAATTTGCCAACTTTGACTTTGACGTGTGGAGGAAGAAGTACATGCGCTGGATGAACCATAAGAAGTCCAGAGTGATGGACTTTTTCAGACGAATCGACAAAGACCAGGACGGAAAGATCACCAGACAGGAGTTTATAGACGGCATCCTGGCTTCAAGTGAGTTTCAGCTCTAAATAAAAAGAAACTGTACAGCATTTTCCCTGATAGTGGAGTATATTTTTTTTGCTAATAGTTTATCTGTATTTATTGCCTCAGTCACAATTTGGAAAAAAAAGAAAATTGTGTACACCCCATAGACCAGGGGTGCTCAATCATTTTTTAACCGAGATCTACTTTTGAGGTTGATGGTGTGCCAAGATCTACCAAGGGGAGGGGGGGGGGGGTCTCGCTCTTATTTTTAAAGTTGGCAAACAGTGCATCTGCGGCCTCCACTAGTGCTTCTTTTACCACCTCAGCGTCTCTGAAACATTTCTTCGATTTTGCGAGAATACGACTCACACGGTAAGACGCTATTGTGGCAGCCTTGCTCTTGTTTTTAGGTCTGATAAACGGGGACTGTTTTGCTGCTAACTGTTTCCTCAGTTCTTGTTCCTTTTGGGTGCGCAGAGACGATTTAGCCGGGAAGTCTGTAGCATACCATGTTTTTGGGCTTCCGCCTTTATCGCTGCTGTAGCAATCACACTCTGATTCTTCTTCTCGCTCTTCTGTGTCCTTATTTACAACCTAGCAACCTTACTAAACCAAACCCAGCATGCTTCGGAAAAGGGTCGCATATTATTAATAATATATTATTATTGTTGTCATTAATATACACACTGAAGTCACACGCCCTTTAACTGGGCAAAAAAATCATCTATTTACTACATTTGAAGCCTGTAATTCTCTGGTAAGTTAAGTCACAGCTAAACACATTACTCTTGTTTTCGCAGAGTTCCCGACCAGTAAACTGGAGATGACGGCGGTGGCGGATATCTTTGATCGCGATGGAGACGGTTACATCGACTATTATGAGTTTGTAGCTGCTCTACACCCGAACAAAGACGCGTACAGACCGACCACAGACGCAGATAAGATCGAAGACGAGGTAAGTTACATTTACTTATCGGAAGAAATTATACAAGTACGGCTGAGAATCACGGGGAAGTTTATGATTCTATAAACAATGATCATAGACTATATATAAATGGATATAGCTAACGTGCTAGCTGCCGCGTTCCAAATTGGAAGTGAGCATGGGCAAGATTTGGCTCCATCAACTCTGGTTCCAGGGATGGGGAGTAGCTCAGTTGGTGGAGCGTTTCTCCACTGATCCAAAGGTTGGTTTGGAGCCCGCTCTCGACCTTACATCATTGGTTGAGTGGTCACATCCATTGACCCACAGGTTGGCGGTACAATTCCAGCTCCCACAGATGAATGCTGCCGACACTTAACCCACCTCGCCCCCAGTCACTGCGTGCACATGGTAGGATCGGATTGGATTTCTCCAAATCCGATCCCGTTACTCGGCTGGTCTGTCCTATAATCCAAGTGCACATGAAACTCGTGTAATCGGATAATGGTCAGCGACCTGGCCGGCTCCACTACGCTATGTGGCGCTGTAGTCCAACTACTTCCGGGTGATGGCTACTCAATAAAAACACAACAAACTATGTGGCGGTATACAAAGATGGCGCTCGAGGAGTTTGACGGAGCAGCATTGGTGTACATGTTGTGCATTCTTTCTTCGCAGCCATGATTTCGTCTGACTTTTCCGGCAACAATCGCTACTTATGACGGTGTCGGCGCCTCCTGCCACTTCCGGGTGAAATCCCTGACGAAAATTCCCGCGCATTCCCGCGCATTCCGTACGCCAATCCGATCCGATATCGTGCACAAGGCGGCACCAAGCGGATTACTATCGGCCTAAGCCAGGGGTTCCAATCGGATTCGGGAAACCAATCCCTATACGATCCTTAGCCTGTGCACATGAATTCGATACGATCCCAATCCGTTTGCAATCGGATTACACTCGTCCATGTGCAATCAGTGTCTGGTACACTGGTACAGAGCCCCCATGACAAGAAATACATCAAGGCCGGTTGCCCAAAGGAGCGACGTGGGGCCGTCCTCCCGTGGACCCACCACCCACAGGAGGATCCATAGGGGCTGGTGCATTGAGATCTGGGCGGCAGATCTGTTTGGACTGTTGCCGCCACGACCCGGACCACGGATTAAGCGGAAGAAAATGGATGAATGAACTCTGGTTCCAGTTCATTTTCTATTGAAAGTCCGTCACCCCTCTCTCCATAACTGCTGCTGTCAGGCTTGTCATTTTGGGCTTAAAATGTTTGGATTAACCTGCTCTACATGATCCTGAGAGGGTTATTTTACTATTTTCTCCGTAAATCAAGACATGAACTTTAATAACAGTCAAATGAGTTGCCCTCTTTCACCTAGGACACTTCCGCTAGTGTTAAACCAGCAGAGTGGGCAGGAAGGAGCGTTACTACAACCAACTAGCGCATGATTGGCTCTTTCGTTGCCATGATAGTCGGAATTACAAATATGGAACTTTTTTTTTAAATTATTAATATTAGAATCAGTTTTTTACCACACCTCTGGTAGACTAAAACTGTTGTGTTTTATCTCAGGTGACTCGACAGGTGGCGCAGTGCAAATGTGCCAAGAGGTTCCAGGTGGAGCAGATCGGCGAGAACAAGTACAGGGTAAGTTGAAATCAAAATAAAATAAAATAAAAAAATATCACCTGAAGCTTTTAATTTGTAACAAAATAATATCACAGAATGTCTCACTGTTTGTCTCACAGTTCATAACCAAAGCTCTCATTTGTCACATCATGAGTTCATGGTGTATTTTATGTTTTTAATAATTATAATGTTTAATCTTGTTAATGGACAGAGCACCAGATCATCTGCTGTTTGTAATTTCATCATTAATATGCCTTGTAAATGTGGTTGCATAGATACAAAACAAGACAAATTATGAGGAGAAATTTTACAGTATTTAAATTATTGAATCAAATTTTCACCCGGAATATAATGAAAAAAAGTATGAAATTTGCATTGTTGTATACATAACATTGCACAATACTATTAACTACATTTGTACTTGAAAAATAATATACAAAAAAACAAGAAATAGTCTAAAAGATGATATAATTTTAGACAGTGTAACTAACTTTTTTGAAATTTGGTTGATAATTAATAAAATCAATTAAATAGTCCTTATTGTTTGTATCTACACAGCCTTTTACAGGAGTCATTCATTTTAGCAGCCTCTTTTGGACTCATCTGTATTCATTTTCATTATCATTATTATTATCTGTATTGTTTACCTCACGATCAATAATGTTAGTGTCTCACAGCGACACTGAACGCCCCCTACTGGTCTATGTGTGTCATAACAGCTGTTTCTCTTTCCTGTTTCTCTCTGTCTTCATCACCATTTACAATTTAAAACATTTTAACATTTTATTTCACTGCGTTTGCTGCTTACACAACTAATGCACTATACAATATCACGCAATATTATCTAAAGTTATAATTTTGTACAATTTTAAAGCACACAATACACAAATATAAACTGTAAATACATTTTTGTTACATTTTCCTCTCTTTCTCCCCCCTCACTTCTCTGCTCCGTGTCTGGATTTTTAGTTCTTCCTCGGAAACCAGGTAAAGTAACTTCCTCTGCTGTGATTGGACGAGTGAAACCTTCTTCCTGATTCTGCTCCAATCGGAAGCGCTCTCCTAGTTTAAACTCATTTTCGAGTCATTTTAAGCTATAAAGTCCAGGAGATGAGCGCTTAATTGTGGCAGCATCGTTTGCAGGTTTCACCGTCATCTTGTGTGGATTTATTTGATTTCTAGCTACGTTTTTTTTCAAGCTAGCGACAATGGCTGAAGTGGTCCTTTGAGATTTACAATTTATTCTGTTCCGTTTTGTGCTGGGGAGCAATTCTGGCTGCCTGGTTGAAGAAATAGCTTTGCTTCAGGACTTTTGCCAATCTTTTATTTTTATAATCTGTTATGAATAGTCAAATCTGTTGTGTTTTTATCTACTCTGGGCTGGGAATACATTATTTTGACTTGTAATTTGCATGTTATTTTTGCATGTTAGAATAATAATAATTTGTTGAGGTTTGGGATATTTTGGGCTGCTTGGCGTGATGGCTGCAAAAATATAATACGTAAAGGTGCACTATGTAACTTTTCTGGTTAAAGCCACAGTGTGTAGGATTCGTGGCGCATAGGTGGATGGTGCTATTGCACTTCCTCTTTTGGCTACGGCAGACCTCGAGGGTCACCCGGGCGCGCCGTAACGCGGACAGCTCGCGTACCCGCGCGCACCCGGCGCTGTGCGAGCCCTCGCCGACAACTACGGTATAAATAAAACGCGGTCCCGTTCACTGTTTTTTTTTTTTTTCTTTTCGCATGAAAACACACATTCCCGATCGTGTACCATGACAATCTACACATCAAATGAAACCTTACAGTCTCCTCTTTTTGACTATGCAATTCATTTCCCGGCACAACAATCACTCCCCGAGCACATGGGGCTTTTATACGGAAAAGCACAAAACGAGGTTTGTTACTTAGCTTACCTTTGAAGGCTCTGGACAGGTCAAACTCAGTATTTCACCATAAGCTTGGCCTCAATCTGTCCGTAAGGATCCAGCGAATAAAACGCAGTAAAACAATTTAGTCCAAAACACGTGTTAGATCCATTACGACGTGTGATCCGGCAACATGCTTGTCGTTGTTTACCCAAAACCACGAGCCTTGCCGAAGGCGGAGCCCAAATGTCCTTCTGCGGCTCTCGTATTCAAAATGGCTGCCTCTGCATGGGGAAGATCCCCCTTTTATGTGACTATATCAAAGTCCAAAAGAATACTTTGATTTCATGATTGAAGTGAAAAGGCTTGGAAAACACTGTATTTTTGAATGGGTATCTTCAATTTCTGTAATTAACGGGTAAAAATCTTACACACTTTCCGTTTTTACAATCTGATCCTTATTTCGGTAATAAAACGTCATTTACTCACCCATTGTACTTTGGTGTCATTTGGAGCATTTCTGGAGATTTTGTAGTTTAGCAATATCCGTTTAACGTGAGTGCTCGGGGCACGGTGTTGCGGTCACCAAATGACACAAACTTTAACACTTTTCAGGTGACAAAAGATCAATGTTAGCCTACAGTTTTGCTGGAGTCCAAAGTGGCCTGTAATCTAATATTCATCCATGGTTTCGTGTTTGGGTCCATTCTCAAAGCAGCTAGCCACAGCAATAACTCCAGATTGTGATGAGGAAGCCTGTGAAAACTCCACTTCGTCCAAGCTGTCATTTTGTTTTCACAACCGGGATAAATGCATGTTCGCACCATTTCGGGTTTTCTCAGGTGGAGATGTTTATTTTTTATTTTATTGACCTTTATTTAACCAGGAAATGTCCCATTGGGATTAAGAACCTCTTTTTCAAGGAAGTCCTGGCCAAGAGGCAGCAGCAAACACAAAACACGGTTACACATTTACACAGATAAGACATAAAAGTTTAAAAACATTATAAAAAACAAGTGCAGATTGTGGAATTGGTCTCAAAAGCTCTCAGTTTGGATTTAAAAGTGCTCAAGGAAATTAAATCAGTTAGTTTCCAGTCTTTCTGTAGCATATTCCATGCTAACGGTGCAGAGTAAACAAATGCCTTTTTACCCAGTTCTGTACGAGCAAAAGGAACAGAAAGCAACAAATAGTCTTGTGAACGAAGAGAAT
The DNA here is from genome assembly GCA_036785185.1 of Paratrypauchen microcephalus. NCBI lineage: Eukaryota > Metazoa > Chordata > Actinopteri > Gobiiformes > Gobiidae > Paratrypauchen > Paratrypauchen microcephalus. The sequence continues at coordinate 2,506,421 of JAVJIX010000073.1, forward strand.
ACGATTCAGCATTTCTCAGAGCAATTAGGGTGCAAATGTACGAAGGCAGTAGTCCCAATATTGCTTTATAAATGAAAGTGTACCAGTGACTAGTCCTCCGAGTGACCAGAGCAGGCCATCCCACTCGAGAGTATAATTCACAGTGGTGAGTGGACATTTTACAGTTTGTAATGAACCTCAAAGAAGCATGATAAGCAGTATCAATCATTCGAAGACATTGATGACTGTAACTGAGAGCTGAGAGCGTCGTTTTATCTGCAAATCAGCTGTGAATACGCGCATGCGCACTGTCCTCGTCATCCAATGAAACCACGGATGGATATCGTATTACAGGCAACTTTTGACTCCAGCGAAACTGTAGACTAACATTGAGCTTTTGTCATCTGAAAAGTGCTAAAGTTTGTGTCATTTGGTGACCGCAAACGTATGCCCTGAGCACTCACGTTAAACGGATATCGCTAAACTACAAAATCTCCGGAAATGCTCCAAATGACAACAAAGTACAATGGGTGAGTACATGACATTGTTTTATTACCGAAATAAGGTTCAGATTGTAAAAATGTTACTATTCCTTTAAGGGTACGCTGTCTGCTTGTTTCCATGGAGATGTACAGTAATCGCATTGCCTGGATCGTTCCACACTGTTTATTACACTATTAAACATTAAACTTATCTAACTTATTTAAGTAGATGTGATTTATTGACATTGAAAAACTCTAGTCGGTGGCAAACCCTACACCAGAAAGGTTACATGGATCACCTTTAATGTTCTATATCTCTTTTTATATCAAATGTACTGATTGTTTTCTTGGTGTCTTGGTGTTTAGTTTGGGGATTCTCAGCAGTTGCGGTTGGTTCGTATTCTGCGCAGCACGGTCATGGTGAGAGTGGGAGGAGGCTGGATGGCTCTGGACGAGTTTCTGGTCAAGAATGATCCATGTCGAGGTGAGCGGATTTAATACTATGAGAAAATATGAAGTCAAATGTGTTTGTGTGCGTTTCTGTGTTCTTCTGTGTTTGTTTTGTCCTGATTTGTGTCTCTTACGTGAGTTGGGCAGCTCAACTGTTTCGTGATTCTTTTGGATGGACAACATTCAATGGTATTTCTAGTTTAGAATTTTGAATGGCCATTAACGTTTTTTTTTTTTTTAACTTACTAATTACTGATCTGACTGAGGTTTACTCCACTTTTCAGTAATGGTAGATGTTTGTTGAGTATGAGTTTAATTTAACAAACTAGTTTACTCTAGTTATTCTAGTAATTGTTACTTTACTTATTTATATATATTTTATATTGTAACATTTTATTTTCAACCCCAAAACACACACATTTTTAACTACTCTGCAATTAAGATTATTAAAGAAGCACAGTGTAACTTTTCTGGTAGGGCGTACGCTACACAAGCTTGTCTATGCGTGGGGTGGCCTTGTGGACTTGTGACTTGGTGGCACCACCTGCTTGTTTCCATTAGAGACCAACTAATACATTGCTTGGCAGATATATCGGACCGATATTTTGACTTTTTAGCTTCGACATTGTCCTTAAATCTCCAGATTGATCGGCTGCTTTAAAGGGATATGCCACCCCCAGGTCAAACTTGGGCATCTCCCCACAGTCCAGAGACTAAAATAAGTGGTGGAAAGCGTTTTTCTGGTGACGCAGCCATTGTCCAGGTCTGTCAGCACTGACCGCCGCGGTATCTGCAGCTACTCCGCGTTAGACTGGAGTCTAACGTCGCCAGAGAAAGATTTTGGCCAAAAGGAATTAATTTGCTCGATGCTTTTTCCCAATTACTTTCTGTGTAGTGCGCATTCATATCGAGTGCAAATAAATGTGCAAATCAACACGGAGAGCTTGCCTTGGTCATTTTGGGTGGGAACTATTTTTCAGTGCGGAAAAAGACAGACGAAGCACACAACACGCTGCGTAACAGGGGAACTCCCTTCCTGGAGCGTAACTGGCATTCCTCTGTCAGCGTGGTGCGTGCTTCGGCTGTCTTTTTCCGCACTGAAAAATAGTTCCCACCCAAAATGACCAAGGCAAGCTCTCCGTGTTGATTTGCACATTTATTTGCACTCGATATGAATGTGCACTACACACAAAGTAATTGGGAAACGCATCGAGCAAATTAATTCCTTTTGGCCGAAATCTTTCTCTGGCGACGTTAGACTCCAGTCTAACGCGGAGTAGCTGCAGATACCGCGGCGGTCAGTGCTGACAGACCTGGACAATGGCTGCGTCACCAGGAAAACGCTTTCCACCACTTATTTTAGTCTCTGGACTGTGGGGAGATGCCCAAGTTTGACCTGGGGGTGGCATATCCCTTTAAAATGAACACAAAAATGTATAAGATGCTGAAAATATGACTACACAAAATTGTACCATATATTTGCCCCAAAATATTGGCAGTGTTTATAGGTTAATCGTTTTTTCTGGATTCTAAACAATCAGTATCGGCATGAGCTATGAAAAAGCCCATATTGTTCGATCTCTAGTTTCCATGGATACATTTAATACCATAGATGAATATTGTAAATAACATAAGTAACATTATAAATCAATTATAAGCCAATATCTCTATGGAGTTGAATAGCTGGCGTACGCTCAATCAGAATAGTTACACGGTGTAGCTTTTACCTAGACTTCAGTGTGTGTCTGCTCTCTCCAGTCTCTTTCAGTGGTGTCTCCAGTCTCTTACCTTCCCTTTTTATTTCATGAATTTTGTCTTCTTTTTGTGTCACTCTTTTCTATCTCTTCTCGTACACACTCCTCTCTCTGGCTCCATCTAGTGTCTAATTTGATCACTAATATTTTGCATGATGCATGGACCTCTCCTCTCTCCCATCCCTCTCTCCTGGTTTTTCTCTTTCCTCAGTTCAACATCCTGGACTTAAGATCCTCCGCTCTGACTCCAGTAGCTCCATCTCATCTCGTATAGGTTGGGCTTCCTCTAAATCTTCACCTTTGTCCTAAAATAAACTGTCAAATGCTTCTCTCTCTTCAGCCTGTTGCCATTTCCTCCTCTCTGGTTTGTCTAATATGTAACGATTTGGGCTTGTTGTTGTGCCTTGCTGATCACCCGACTAACCCAAAAGAGAGGCCCAGTCCCTCCCCTTTAAATAAACTCAAATGGGACTTTAACTTTGAAAAATATTAAAAGGGGCAATGCAGAAACGTAGAATTTATCTATATAATAATAGTTCTGAATGTAACTACGGTTCTGTGAGTCCTGTATGACTGTCAGCATAGAGCAGATTTGATTTTTATTTGCACAATACAAGTAAAAAATATTGCAAAGAGATAGAAAACATACAAAGTACTGTGTAGGAGAGCGTGAGAAGACCATGACGGCGTTACTTACAATAGTTAAATCACCCTCTGGTGGTGAAATAGAATCATCAACTATTCCAAGGACTTTTTTCACAGTTGTGTCGAGATTAGTTCAAATTTTAGTTTCTAATTCTGCACAATGTCCACGTACACACATTCGATAGAAACATAGAAAATCTAAAACTAACCGAATGATGAATTAACTGAATCTCCAGAGTGAAAAGACGGATTCACTCGTAGCTGCAACATTTGGGTAATACAGCTAGGCCTGTCGCGATAAATACTATTCACCTTATCCCGGGAGTTGCGCTACCGTCATGATTCGGGTTGCATTATTTTGTTTGGGGCTGCCGATTTTGACATCAAAAAAGTTCAATATGGACGATAAAGCCATTTTAAAGCCTCCAGAGAATCAGCGCAGCCTGAATTGTTGAACATTTTACACAAATGAACCGGCTTTATGTCGTATTTTAGATACAAAACTAAACTAAAATTCTCCTTTGAAAAGAATGGCATCCCTGTTTAACCGGAAGTGCCACCACAAAAAAGCATATTTTAGGAGAATTAAGAGACAAAAGTATAAGGCGGAGATTGATCTGTTATCCTGACAGGCCTAAATACAGATATCCTTTATTAGTCTATTATTTGTATTTGAAAAAACATATTTTTGAGAGTGTAGAATCCCTCAGTCGTCCAGGTAGAATCCTAACCTGGGAAATCCCAGGCTGCTTTTGTTCGTTCCGATCTGAAAGACAGCCTGGCAACTAGGCTAAGCGAGCTCTCCTGATTTTGGGAGCCAATCAGAGAGCTGGGAGGGGTGGAAAGACGGTGATGCGTACTATGCGACAAAAGGAAGCTTGTAGTTTGAACTGACAACTGACATGATTGGCTATGGGCTACGTATACAGCAAATGATAGACATTCGTAACACCCAATACACGGCCGTTGGCAATCGTAAAGCACACCTCCACTATGAGATATTTCGAAGGTGGCTCCCAGACCATATATCACTTGTGATATGGTCTGGTGTAAACCAGGCAAGTAGAATCCATGGCAAAAGGAGAAATTCAATTTGTCAACTGAACAAAAGTTTATTTGGTCAAATAAGTTCCGCAGCTCATCCAAGCTGCCCTTTTGTTGTACAATAGGGCAGCCAGGTCAGGACCAGAGGTATGAAAACACCCATTATGGCCCTGAAAAGTTATGCTAACCAGACCCCACACTCCACTCCCACTGCATATTTAATAGGCTCACCTGACTAGCAAACTGTAAACAAGTAGTTGTAGTAGTTTCAAAGTAACTTCATTGTAGTTAGCTCCTCCTTTCAGGCAGATATAGGCAGTGTCCACCAGCATCTGACCAGAACTGAAGAAGCAGCTTGGATGAGCTGCGAAACTTATTCGACCAAATAAACTTTTGTCCAGTTGGTAAATTGAATATCTCCTTTTGCCATATTTTTGAGAGAATTTATAGAGGCAGACTTGTGTATTCAAAAGCACACTCGTAGTAGCAGGTGATGTCAAACGTATTCCTGAATGAATTATATTACGTTGTCGATCAATTCAAATTTAAATTTTACTGTCTGATCTTCTTTCAGCCCACAGCAATTTGCATTTTACCTCATTTTTGTTGTTGTTAGTCGTACATTTTTATATGTTACACGATATAGACTTGAACATTTTTCAAAGTTATTGTCCCGTAGTTTTTTCATTTTTCATAATGGGGGTGGGACTAGTCTTTCCCTGTCTTCTCACTTCCTGTTCCTGTTGCTGATGCCTAATGAAAAATATCACGTTCTACTATATTTCTTTTACGTGTTCCAGGGCTCACTGAAGCGGTGGGCCCCCTGGTGGTGAAAAGTGCGTGTGCGTGTGTGAATAAACGACTGAAATGATTGGTTTGTTTGAACCTGTGGTCTCATCCCCCCTCCAGCATGCAGTTTTTCACATTGTCTTCTGTGTCTCTCAGTGACAGTCACTCCTGGCTATTTCTGCTGTCGAGGTACTTCCCCTGATTCACTTTCTCTCTCTCCATCCCCCACCCTCCATCTCTCACTCTCTCCATCGGCAGCCATTTGATCTCCATCTGTTCGTTTTAACATTTAATCCATGTTGTTTTCTATATGTGTTTTCAGGCTTGAGGTGTCTGTATTGTCCTCTCTGTGCTTTTCGCTTCTCTCACTTCAGCAGGATCTGGCCAACACCATGTCTTTAGATTTGGATTAGCAAACCATTTTGGATTATATTATCATTTAAAAGGGTTGAAATATCTGTAATATAAGACCAGATGAAGAAAATCAGCTGGGTTTTACAAATGAAGAAGGTCTAGTTAATATTTTAAACAGATTATGCTATTTTGGAAGGGAACTCGAGTCATATTTTGCATGTTAAATGTTGTAACAAAGTAAGACCTGCTACTACTACCATGCTAGTAAACCTATATATTAAATCCTGTTACCAAAGCTACAGTGTAATGTGAAATAGTATAAACAATAATGCAAAATACTATAAATATACACTACCGTTCAAATGTTTGGACACGCCGTTTCATTTATCTTAATTTCCGTGATTTTTTATATTGTCGATTGTCACTGAAGGCGTCAAAACTATGAATAAACTTATGTTGCATGTAGTAAACAGAAACTAAACTCAAAATAACTCCAAACCACCCTTTGCTTTTAGCCCTGGTTTGCACTTTTGACCCACTGGTTTGACCCTGACATGGCACAGCTGTGAAGTGGAAACTATTTCAGGAGACTTCACGAAAAGTCTCATTGAGGGAAGACCAAAGGTTTGCAGCAAAGGGTGGATACTTTGAGGATTTGAATATAAATTATATATTTTTTTAAAATCATTAATTTACATTACTGTCTTCTGTGTGTATATAAAATTAAGAAAAATGGTAAACGTAAAGAAAAAAATTAATTGAAAGAGAACGTGCGGGTCTAACTTTTGACTGGCAGTGTGAGTTTTATTCATTTATTTGGCAGAAAAAGTGTATATTAATGAACATCATAAGTGTTAGTGTAAATATGCCTCATTATTAGCAAAGGTCCTGTAGAACAAAGACATTTTGAGGAACTATGGCCCAAGTAACTTCCCCTATGGGTCAATAAAATTATTCCCAATTAAAAAACTATAATTTCCGAATATTTAGGAATAAGGAATTACACTGGTCTACAAATTTTTGGACTCGATCTGCTTCCGAGATAAAAGTGGCTAAATCTCATTTATATTGATAAGATGAACTGAAAATCAATTGATAACTGTGCTGGTTATCTAATGTATTCAAGATATTTAATGATATTGTTTGACATCAGAATCACATCTGTTTATACAATAGATTTGGGCATTTTTGCTTCAAAATAATATTTATATTTTGAAAATATTTAACTTGCACTTCTTTATCTGTCAAGAAATAAACAAGAAATATCTTAAGACATCAGGTGCACACAATTTCGAGGCGTCTCTCTTATGTGAAATCAAAAAATATTTGATGTTAAAACTCTAGACATTAAAATAAATGTATGTGAATGTGCAGACAGGCTTTCAGATAGAACTGGTGCTTGTAGACACACTGTACCTTCTGATAAACTACCGTTTTTGTCTTATTATGCATGAATTTCCTATTTTAACACAATACAATATCTTTGAAACTATAGCCAATCAGCACTTCTGACTCACTTTTTCTTTATTAGTGACCTGAACCAAGAAAAATGTCACTACTTTTGTTCCGGAAGCATTTTGCTTGTAGACCAGTATAATTATTGTCTTTGACCTCTGCACTTTACTGGGACAAAACTAGTAATAAGTACTTAAAATAAAAGTAAACAAAGTAGTAATAAGTTCCTATGTCTCAATTAACGTGAGCAAATCGTTATCGTACACAGTATATGGCTGCATTGATAGCTTGCCTGGCTTAGCTGTGTGTTATCTAAATAAACTGAAAATGTAGCATGTGCACATTTTCATTATAATTCTGTATTCCTCGTAATAATAATAATAAACGACGATATGATGTAACAAATAGTGCCTTGTTTAAAGTAGTATTAAACGACATCTTGGTATCCGTGCTAACCCCACTGTTTGGAGCTGTGGACTTGGGCGTGGTCAGCCCGGCTCGCCCCTTAATGCCGTTTCGCTGGTGGGACATGATTACAGGCTAACCCAAGACTAACTACAGACTCCACTCATATTTATTAAACTGGCCGTCCTCCTGTTTGATCGCTGAGGCTGTGCTAAAAAAAATAAAGCTCAAACTCGATCCATTTTTGGGCTTCTATCATTTTTATTTTTATTTTATTTCTTCGCTGCCATGCCGACACTCACCCCTGGCTCTGCTCTGTCCTCTGTCCCGGGCTCATTTTGTGATTCTGTTGGCTCGGACCGGGCTCTCTCTGCGATGGCTGCGGGCTTGTGATTGTCTGCTGAGGCTGTTCTGAGTTTGTCTCCTGCTTTTGGCATTAACAGGCATGACTCCACAGCTACTGCAGGTTATTTAATGTACCATATGACTCGGTGGAACTACAGGGAGAACAGAAATATTTTAGAGTAAGGAATAACAGCGTTGTAGTGTTTGTAAAATCAACTTTTCCGAACTTTTATGTTGTAGTTGTTACTCCTTTTTTAATCAGTTATTTTTAAGACCACCGGTATATGCCTGCTGTGTCATGTTTAGGGCAGAAAGGACCCAAAATGCAGGACTGAATTTGCAAAGTTGTTTAATATAACAAATAATGACCAACAATATGCACACAGATGAATGAGACACAAGTGAGATGCATTAGGGTGGGGCAAACATCAATACAACAGGAGGTCAAACTCAAAAAAGCACACACGGCTAGAGAAATAAATAAATAAAACGTAAATAAATCAAACAATTCAATTAAAATCAACACAGTGACACACTGCTCTGTACTTACTTCATTTTACAATTTTATTTTTTTTTACAATTCAGCAGCGTCGCATAGTCATTTTGTTACAGAGCTCTTTGTTGTGATGATGTTTAAGGCGTCGTCAGCTCCCAATGGACACCACAGTTTTGCTTATTATTATTATTATATTATAACTTTATAGCAGATACAAGCACAATATGTCGTCTTTAAGGTAACGTACACTTTATTGTTCTCTGTAGGGAATTTGTACTCTGGTTTGACCCATTCTTTAATACTCTTGAGTCAGTCAGGAGCACCAGGGGACATATCATCAGCTCAGGAGTTTAGTCTTAGGGTGTGTCCCATTACTCTGTCTTACCCCTTCCCCTTTATCTACATCTTTGTCTTGCCCCTCGATATCGAGCTGAGACGGCTCGGGGTACGAATGTTCCCTTAAAGATCTCATGACATGGTACTTCTTGATGCTTTTATATGGTGCCTTAATGGTTCCCTAATACTGTAAATGAATCCTTCTCCAAAATCAAGACTCAGTGCATGAGAAAGACACATGTACACAGTCAGAGTCAGAAAATCTCTCTCTGAACAACTCATTCTGGGCCTTGTTGCTTGAATGCAAATGAGAAGGACAGAGATAGGTTAGAGGAGCGGGTGGGGGGGGCAAATGTGCCGCTGGTTCCTTGTTTTAGCGGTGCGCTGTGCGCTGTCTCCCTCTTCCGTGTTTTAAGCGCGGAGGAAGAAAGGAGAGGCGTTTCAATGAAAAAAACACATTTTCACAGAAAATAAAATTAAACCACTGCTGTTTCAGAGGTCCAGAGGGTCGGATGAAGGACTTCCGAGCCAAGAAACACTCGCACGTGCCTCCAGGCAAATAAAAAAACGCATTTCGCATTGCGTAGCTCATTCGCGGTCCAAACTCTGGGTAGACATCCAGACGGGGGGTGGAGCTGCATTTTTCGATGTGACGTCACATAGTTTCCTTGTTCAGAATCGCCCGTTTGAGCTGTCTTTTTTTCAAACGCAGAAAAGGACCGCAAATGCTCAGTTTACACATTTCACAACTTTTAGCCATGGGGGTAGGGCCCTAAACAGGATAGGGGAGCTCACATTAACGTTCAAAAACCTCAAAAAGTGAAAATTTCATGCCATAGGACCTTTAAGAAATGGGACGCCACTCGATTACCGTTTACGTCGTCGTCCCTCGCCTCTACCTGACTGCTACGTCTACAGAGGCGACAATAACGCAAACAAACGTAAACAAATGTCAAGGATTATCGGGTGCCTCAGCTTGACAAAAAAAGCTAGCTTGTTTATACATGAAAGTTCGATGAAAACGATAACGTCGGCTAAACAGACATCACTACAATTAAAACCGCAACAACAGTTCACTAAAAGTAACGTAGAACATCAGCGTCATAATAATAAACCTGCTAAACTGTTAATCGATAATTACAACTGCTGAAAATACATTTATGAGACTCCTTGGCTGGTCGATGTGACGCTGCCATCCTGATCCCAAAACCTGCTTGAGCTTGTAGGCGTACCCCTTCGTTCCAAGTCTGGTCGAGAGCTTACTTCGTTTCAAGGGGTATGTAGCCCTCGGCCATGGCCCGAGCCCTTGATCAAAAGTAGAATCGGGACACCCCTTGCCCTCACATGAACGCGCAAAACCAAGGGGTAGGGGTAAGACGAAGGGGTAAGACAGAGAAATGGGACACAGCCTTAGTCTGGAGGTTTAGTCTATTTTACATGTTTATTTTCAGATAATCAAAGTATTATTCAGTCCTATACCCCAGAGAGGACCAGTACTACTGAAAGTGTAATTAGATTGCATTCCTCTTGAAGTATGTGCCTTGCTTCACCAACTTGTTTCAGTCAAAATATTCAATGAAAGCTCAGTTTTCATTGATTAACACTGTCCCACTCTCACTGGACCAAAGCTCACAGACAACACCACGCACCTCAAACCGGACGTGCACGCTGCTCCGCTCCCCTCTGCACCCACGGGACCTCCACCCACCCCACCTGCAGATGTTAACTCCTGTATCTTTGGTCTATTCCAGCTCGCGGAAGGACCAACTTGGAGCTAAGAGAGAAGTTCATCCTGCCAGAGGGGGCGTCGCAGGGTCTGGCGGCGTTTAGGTCCAGAGGAAGAAGATCCAAGCCGGGCTCCAGGAACGCGTCGCCCACACGCTCCTCCTCCTCGGCCTCTCACAGCGGAGCGTCCGGGCCCTCCGCTCCGTCTACCCCCGCTACACCCACGACCTCAGCCTCGTCCAGGGTAAGGAGAAGCACAGTGGGTTCTTCTGTAGGTTCTGGGAGAAGGTCATGTCTCACTCTCAGATAAGGGCAAGAGTATTATGTATTATATCAGATTTTTATATTTTAACAGATAGAAAATCAATATAAAGTCTGCATGTTTAGTCATTTCTAACATTATTAAGGACCCACAGTTTAAACATTCATTGCAAATTTCTATATAAAACCAACAAGGCGTAAAGTATAAAAGCTTGTCTGCATAATAACGTATAATAACGTATAATTTACAATACATTTTTTCAATGTAGTATCAAAAAAGTGTTGCATTACTTTAACTTTTGTAATTGTAAAACTTAGACAAACTTTATTGATCCACAAGGGAAATTTTTTGGGTACAGTAGCTCACTCATTAAATATAAAATATAACAGAGGGTAACAAAAATAGATGGAATACCAAACAAAGAGCAATAGACCAGTCGTCAAATGAGACATAATTATAAACATAAAAAATAATAATAAATGTATATGTACAAATCAGAATGAAATAGAAAAATAAGTAATAAAATATAAAATACAATATCAAATAAGATATCCAAACACAGCTATATACAGTTGTAGGGAGTATTATTATAGGGAGTAAAAGTGTAATTTTTCTGCAATTCATACCTCCATACTCCTGGAAGTTCCGCAGTATGGCATTTACCAGGTCAGATTACAAACGATAGATGAGTTAAATGTCATATTGTGGAGCATTCCTGAAAAAAGCAATAACATCCCCATGGACACAAGCAAGTGATGGACGCCAACTAATATTTACATGCCGCATTTGTATAAAATCTACAAATTATTCTGTGTATATTCATTGATTCTGTCACGTCCATGTAAAAAAGCTCTGGAAAAAAATAAGACCACTGCAAAATGATCAGTTTTTCTGATTTTACTACTTATAGATATGTGTTTGGACAAAAGGAACATTACTGACAATATTTCCCCCAAATTCCAAATAAAAATATTATTGTTTAGAGCATTTATTTGCAGAAAATGATTTTTAAAAATGGTCAAAATAACACAAAAGACCTCAAACAATGCAAAGAAACAAGATCAAATTCATTTTAAAACAACATAATACTAATGTTTACACTTAAGAAGAGTTCAGAAATCAATATTTGGTGCAATAAGCCTTATTTTTAATCACAGCTTTCATGCGTCTTGACATGCTCTCCACAAGTCTTTCACATTGTTCTTGGGTGACTTTATTCCACTCCCGGTGCAAGAACTGAAGTAGCTCAGCTTTGTGTTTGTGTTGGAATTCAACAGACGCTGGAATGGAATGGCTGTAATACATGTAGAGATGCTGATTTCACAAAAAATGCAGTGGTCTCTTATATTTTCCAGAACTGTATATTCAGAAAAATACATTTGGTCTTTTTTGCTAGTGTTTATTATAGTCTTTTTAGACAGAATATAATCAAAAACTAATGCCCGTCTGAAATTGTGACATGATCCAGTTCTAGAAACACTCAAACTCACTCATGTCATGTCTAAATGTAACTGTACATTTGTTTGTCTTTGAGTTTTGTCTCACATCTCTAACTGTAAAATTATGTTTTGTGTTTTATCTTCATTTCACAACCTTCCTTTTCTTGCTTCATTGCTTTAAATCCTCCTTAATTCCTCGACGGGCCACACTCAAAACGACACCTTCCCTTTACAAACCGCTTGGCTCCTCGTTTCCTTTCCTCGCTCGCCTCCTTGCCTCCTTCCTTGCCTCCTTCCTCGCTCCCTTTAGTCGTCCCACACTCGCGACTATGCCAAACCGTGGCTGGCTCACAGTAAAACACCGACAGCATCCAAGTGCCACTGCTGCCCCGATGGCCACGAGGTAACTCACTCTAACTACCCCAAAAATGCTCCCCTTTTGCCCTATTGCCCCGCCCAGCCAGAACCCGCCCCACTAAAGCCTACTGCACTAACTAATAACATAATAAAAACGAGGAGGAAGGTTGCAGGTTCACAGTTTAGGCTCCAATTTGAAGGTGTTGATACTTTGCAGTTGATGTCGTCAATATTTTCTGGGGGTGTGACGCTAACTGTAAGCACTGCTCTGTCTGAGGTTTGTTAGACTGTAATCTGAGCTTTGATTTAACACAATCTGACCAGAAAGAGCTACAACAGGTGAGCTGATTTGTAAAGTTAAACAAGGCCCTCTCAAACAATATTACAATCTCATGTTAGTTAGTAACGCTCACGTTTTGTTTGAGACACGAACTCAGCCTAAATAGGCAGAGTTTGTGTGTTAAACATGTGTGAATTAAACAAAAAACAACTCCAGGCGTGTTTGTAATGAGGAAACAACATTAGATCAGAGAATAGAGTAATGTGAGCCATTTAAACAGCAATAATATCCACTTTCAAATTAAAATGTAATTTATTTTAGTGTTAAATGGCCTATAACTAACTATTTATTCTAGTTTTGGAAAATTCTTTTGAGTAAATTATAAAAACACCTATTTGAGAATTTAAAAGTAAGACTGAATACTACTGCCTGTGTGTTTTAGAAAGCAACTGAGACAAGACAGAGAATTTTATCCAATCAGGGAGGTTGGAAACAAATTTCTATGACTAAGTGGGCTAAAATTTAATGCTGAAACACGTTTTTCCGTCCTGGTTCAAAATTGACACTTTAATTGTACATGTAATTGTACTGTTTTGAATTGACTGAACCTACTGTTTCAAAATGTATTGAAATTCACCTAAAAACACCCAAACAGGACCATGTTCGCTTGTATTGATGATCACAGACTCCTGAAAATGCTGTTTAAATGTTGTTTAAATGGCTCACATTAATCTATTCTCTGATCTGTTATAATGTTGTTTCCTCATCAAAACAGACCTGGAGTTATGTTTTGTTTCATTCACACGTGTTTAACGCACAAACGCTGCGTATTTAGGTTGAGTTCTTCTCTCAAACACAAAACTTTCTGTTCTGCCTTGTGACGTCATGTGGTAATACAAGAAGCATGATTTAAACTCTATACACCTTCACTAGAATCATTGGGATCATTTCAGCTTTGGAATTGCCAAACTCTACTGAACTAACTTGAAAACTACCACGACATGACATCACAAGGTGGAACGGAGCATTTTGAGGTTTGGAGATGTAGACAGACTAATAAAAGGGTCACTCAAACATGCGTGAATGAAAAAAAAACACAACTCCAGGTGTGTTTTTGAGGAGATAACGGCATTATAACATCTAACTACTATCTTAAACCTTTTTTTTGGCAGTGCTTGCTAATTGGGTCTCCATGGTAACTGCTGAACATTCCGCCATAGGCATACAGGCAGAACACCCCCAGCCTGGTCACTGCACAGTATCAATTGTACCGTAATCCTAAAGTAGCACACTTTAGCTGTAGTGATGTCAGTAGTTGCACTGGACTATAATATTTTATAATATTTTTACTCACAAAGTTTAGATTCAACACTGCAAGAAAAAAGTGAAGTGATTCCTCATCCTTTGACATTTTTGTACAAGCGTCTTTGTTGTTGTTCATAAATGTTGTGTGACTTTTGTTGGTTTTAGTGGCATCTTCACAGCTGTCATGTCATAGTTTGCATATTATTTTTCGTTGTGTTACATAATTCACCGCACATCGCCGTTAAATCCTCCTGACGTTGCCTGTGTGCTCCTGTAGGGGGCGGCGTCGGGCTCAAAGCTGAAAAGGCCGACGTTCCACTCGAGCCGAGGATCTCTGACCGGAGAGAACGGAGGAACCAGCCACGCCAGCAAACCCACACGGACTGGTGAGAGCCTGCAATCATCTGTGACGAGGAGAATCTGTTGTTAAGCTGCTGCAGTTGCCTTTGAGAGCTGATTTTACCACTTCAATTTATCCGTTTGTAGTGCTCAAAATACCTTTAAATACTTATTATTATTGTAAGCCTGCTTGCCTCTGCACAGATCTGATATACAATAACATCTCCAGACAAGCAGGTAGTGTAGTCGACTAGTCAAAGGATTATTTCTGTTGTACATTGAGACTTTTGAAATCCAGTTTTAACCAAATAAATATTGAAATATGGTGACTGAAGGCTTCTAGTTAGAGAATATTTACAAAAAATCTGAGCTTTGTCTTAACACAATCAGGCTTTAAAGAACTGACTTACTTGGAACTACAACATATCGTCCCCTTTAAGTGAACCGACCTCAGTCCTCTGTAAGTGGGCCAAAAAGTGAAGCAACAGAAAAAGAACTCGGTTTGTTTTGTGTTCAGATTGTGAGTTTATTACAAAGAGGACCGGGTTCTCTTTCTGGTCCACTTGAGGTTTGATGAGGCTCCAGTCCTCTTTCTGTTCACACCAGGTCCTCTAAAGCAGTGTTTCCTAACCTTTTTGTCTCATGTACCCCCTGAGCCTTTTTGTCACACCTCGAGTACCCCCTCACTCATACGTGTTGATAATTCTCCAAAAGTAGAACGTGACACAACGGATTATTAAATGAAAATCATTTTATTTCATCTCCTTAATTTGAAAATGTAATTCTCAGGCTGTCTTTTCTTTAACTCAAATTCACTCAAATTAGAATCCCAAAATTCCAAAAAGTGTCCCCCTGTGCCTGGCAGCGACACTGCAGAGTACCCCCTGCAGTGTGCTTGTGTACCCCTGGTTGGGAAACACTGATCTAGAGCTCCAGGTCCTGTAGAGCTCCAGGTCCTGTAGAGCTCCAGATCCTGTAGAGCTCCAGGTCCCCTAGAGCTCCAGTTCCCCTAGAGCTCCAGTTCCCCTAGAGCTCCAGGTCCTCTAGAGCTCCAGGTCCTGTAGAGCTCCAGATCCTGTAGAGCTCCAGTTCCCCTAGAGCTCCAGATCCTCTAGAGCTCCAGGTCCTCTAGAGCTCCAGGTCCTGTAGAGCTCCAGATCCTCTAGAGCTCCAGGTCCCCTAGAGCTCCAGGTCCCCTAGAGCTCCAGGTCCCCTAGAGCTCCAGGTCCTCTAGAGCTCCAGGTCCTGTAGATCTCCAGATCCTGTAGAGCTCCAGGTCCCCTAGAGCTCCAGATCCTCTAGAGCTCCAGGTCCTCTAGAGCTCCAGGTCCTGTAGAGCTCCAGATCCTCTAGAGCTCCAGGTCCCCTAGAGCTCCAGATCCTCTAGAGCTCCAGGTCCTCTAGAGCTCCAGGTCCCCTAGAGCTCCAGGTCTCCTAGAGCTCCAGGTCCCCTAGAGCTCCAGGTCCTCTAGAGCTCCAGGTCCTCTAGAGCTCCAGGTCCTCTAGAGCTCCAGGTCCTGTAGAGCGCTCAGTCCCACAATGCACTGAATTTTGGGTAATTGTCACTTGAAACAAAATGTCTGCTGTGGTGCCCTGCTGTGTTTTTTGATGAAATTTGCTCGCATTCACTGGGAAAATAGAGCTATTCAGATTACATATGACATATTTGTATTTGCGTTGGCGTAACCACGACAGTGACCACAGCCAGACATGTTTACAGCTGAGTGTTCCTGGTTAGAGTCACGTGACATGTGTACGGCAAACGAAGGAGGTTACAATACAATGAAAAAGCAGAAGAGAACCCAGTGCACTTTTGTGTTCATAATGCACAGATTAGGCAAATCGTACTGCTGACTTTTTAGCGAACCGTACTGAGACCTCTCTCAGGAGGGTTGGTTTCAGAGGGTCTGGGTGTTCACATATGCGCAAACAATGTTGAGTTATTGGTCTGAGTTCGTTTAAATGGCTGAAAGGGACAAAGTGTGAAAAACAAAGCCCCCTCAAATAATATTACAGTCACAAGCTAGCCAGTAGCTAAGAGTTTTTCAATTAGACTCACCTTTTTTTTGAAAATCGCCTAAACAGGACCATGATCACTCCAAAATATCTGTTGTGTAAATTAATGTAGTATTTTTTTTTCTCTTGAGTATTCAGACAATCTAAAACCTTGTCAGGCTGTGTTTGCCGATGTGTACATTGTGTCACCACGGTAACTGCTGAACATTCTGCCATACACATCCAGGCAAAACACCCCCACTGGTATTAATTGTCTGAAATTAGTAACAGTAGCTTCATTCATCCATCTAATCGTGAAATATCTGTTTAACCCTAACCCCTGTCCTCTCGTCTCCGCCCTCAGACCCAAAGCGCGGGGGCTCGACCACCAGCGGTCCCACGAGTCGCGCCGGGAGCAGAGCGGGGAGCCGGGCGAGTAGCCGCCGTGGCAGCGACGCATCAGACGCCTCCGAGCTCCAGGACGCACGCTCCGTCTGCTCCGATGCCTCCGACACCCCGCGCCGACCGGGAGGGGGCGCCAAACCATCCAAAATCCCCACCATCTCGAAAAAGGCCCCCAGCCCCAAGACGACCGGCGCTACCAAGAAATGATCACGAGCATCTTCGCACTACGGAGGAAAAGATTCAGGAAAAACATGAGATTTCTGTCTCTACTTCCCTCCGAATAAAACCATGCACAAGAACGAAGAGCGACGGTCCACGCTGACTTTCCCTTTAAGACAGGACCCGCTCTTCTCACCGAATTGACTTACGCTGCCTTATTTTGTGTTACTAGTTTTGCCCGTCCCGATTCGAGACGGCCGGAGCGACGTTTAAGGAGGGGAACCACAAACAAACAAAAAAACTGTTCAGGAAGATATTTTGGTTTTTCCAGCCCAGATGCCTCGAGGATGAGCTAAAAAAAAATACAGAAAATATGCAACAACTGCCATGCCACTTCCTCCAAACTGAAATGCGTCGACCTCAGCAGAAACAACTGAGCAGCTTCCCGAGGTTTGGGGCGACACAATTTTAGCGATCCCGTTTGGTGGCTACGAGACGTGAGAGTATTCCAGAAAAAGAGACAAGGATTTGCATTTCAACGCGAGGCAAGTGCGTCAATACAACAACTTAAAACTGGTATTGAAATAAAGGACTATTTTTATTCTAACAGCACATAACTGACAGTTTAACCCAAACCAGCATGCACTAACCTCGTCCACTTTTGGCCTATTGACGAAGACAAGTCTGACACGTTACAAGAAAATAGAGGTCACTGTATGCAAACGTTTTAATTTGCGAATGTCTTTTTTTGTGGTTAATTTATATCTGATTTTGTTTAACTAGCTTAAATAAATAATAAGAGTATATTTATTTTGACATCATATCATCGGCAGATTGAGTATTACTGGTTCAAAACTTTTGTACCAAGAAAGTGTGTGCGTTTTGTGTGTACATTTTGTCGCTAACCATCTTGTATTTTTTTTTTTTTCCTCGTTCTTTTTGCTACTATTGCTCGGTTTCCAAATCATGACCAAAGGGGACTTGCCCTTAATCTGTCGAGGAGAAATTATACATTTATAATTGACAGGAGGCGTGACCGAGCGGACCAATGAGAGCAGGTTTCCTCCCTCATGTCCCGCCCCCTTTACTTCTTCTTTTTAGGCTTTTTCAAATGCCCCAAATGTTCAGTTGGGGCCGGAGATGTGTCTGTTATCTCAATGTACGAGATGAAGAATGAATTAAGTGACCGATTGAAGACCTGTTTAGGTGATTTTTATTTATTTATTTGTCTGGAGGTGGATTTTTGGGCAGAGGAGCCTACACCTTTTGATGCTGTGCTTATCTCAGTGTGAAGACGAGGGGAGGGAGGGGGCGTTACTACGACTCAATTGTGTAAAAGTAAAAAGAACTAAAATTATAAACATTTTTGTTCTGTTTTTGTATTAAAATATGCTTGCAGTAAAAGTGACTCTTGCTTCTTTATTATTCTGTTGTCAACAATGTTAACAACTACTCTATGCCTCATTTATATCATTCTTATACTGACAATACTGTTAGGAAAAGTGGCTTATTAGCAAAGTGGTCTCCCACAAACTCAGAGGTTTGAGGTTTGCGCCCAGCTCCAACCAGAAGTTACTGCCATTGTGTCTTTGGGCAAGACACTTCACTCACCATAAGTATGTATGTGTGTCCCTCCCCCTTTTGCAGGGTTCGGGTACTTCCCAAAGACAAAAATTCACGAAATTTTACACAAAATTCAAGAATGCGAAAAAAGGAATTTACAAATAATCTGTATTAAAAAAATCTAAAAAATAAAATGGCTCGACAGTGCCCCCTGGAAAATCAAAATACATTGCGCCTATGGCTATACCCGAAAAATGAACTTTGTTGTAGACAAACGAAATTCGGGTGGTGAATAGGTCATGTCGTTCTGAGCCAAAAAAAAATAATTATGCCGTTGCTAGGCGACCAACAGGAAGTTGGCCATATTGGACCGAGCACATGACCCGGCGCCGAAGGCAAATTTTCCTGTCCTCGTATTTTAACAAACTCCTCCTAGGGTTTTTGACCCGGACTCACCAGAATCGTGCTGTATCATCTAGACAAGTGGGACATTAAAATTTATTCAAAGCATTCTGCGTGTTTCCGTGACAACGCCACAAATTTCGGGTTCATTTTTGCAGCCATATTGGATAGACCATGTGACCTGGTGGTGTGGACACTTCCTGTCAAACTTCGAAGAGTGATAATTCGCACATACTTCGGCCGATTTCACTCAAACTTCAATCATTGTTGGACCTAAAGAAAACCTAAAATGGCCACAATAGTGCCCCCTAGGGTAATTGCATGGAACAGAATAATTTTACTTTGTTGTAGACAAATTGAGGGATTCTTCACACATTTGTCGTAGACATACAAGATTTGGTACACACATTTGTGGCATGTCAATGATGCCCCCAGGCCATGTCCCATCCGTACAAACAGAGCAGGTTTAGGACCACAGTGGCTGCTCCTGTCCCCCTGCTCCTGTCCCTCTGCTCCTGTCCCTCTGCTCCTGTCCCTCTGCTCCTGTCCCTCTGCTCCTGTCCCTCTGCTCCTGTCCCTCTGCTCCTGTCCCTCTGCTCCTGTCCCTCTGCTCCTGTCCCTCTGCACCTGTCCCTCTGCACCTGTCCCTCTGCTCCTGTCCCTCTGCACCTGTCCCTCTGCTCCTGTCCCTCTGCTTCTGTCCCCCTGCTCCTGTCCCTCTGCTCCTGTCCCCCTGCTCCTGTCCGTCTGCTCCTGTCCGTCTGCTCCTGTCCCCCTGCACCTGTCCCTCTGCTCCTGTCCCTCTGCTCCTGTCCGTCTGCTCCTGTCCCCCTGCACCTGTCCCTCTGCTCCTGTCCCTCTGCTCCTGTCCCTCTGCTCCTGTCCCCCTGCTCCTGTCCATCTGCACCTGTCCCTCTGCTCCTGTCCCTCTGCTCCTGTCGCCATCGTGTTGTCATGACAACAGCCCAAATCTCTGCCATTGCTAATGTGACATCTTGACAAAAACTTCGGCGTAGCTAAACCAAATTTGGTACACAGATGCATCATGGGAAAAGGACCAAAATATATATTGTGATCACGCCCCTCCCAAACCAAAATTCGCCATCTTGGATTAATTCTATGTACACATCTAAATCTCCCATTTTTTCATTTGTGAAATATTTAAAACGGCCACAACCTGAAATGTGGGCACATCTTTAAAAATGCACATTAGCGCCCCCAACTGGTTAAAAGTTGAGACATACATAAAATTATAATGAACAAAATTACGCTGACCAGAAACCGTTTGTCTGCAACAGAGCACCACAGACCGACTGGCCTAGAAAAAAGGGGAGGAAGTGCAGCGAGGGCCGATCATCACCACTTGCGGCTATATTTTATTATTTTTATTATTTGATCACTGTTGTTGTTAGTAGTGCTATTATTTTATTTATGTATTTTGTTTTTTGTTGTTTGTAGAATCCCTCAGTCATCCAGGTAGAATCCACGGCAAAAGGAGAAATTCAATTTGTCAACTGGACAAAAGTTTATTTGGTCGAATACCTTTTGCAGCTCATCCAAGCTGCTTCTTCAGTTCTGGTCAGACGCTGGTGGACACTGCCTATATCTGCCTGAAGAGAGGAGCTAACTACAATGAAATCGAGACTGCCACAACTACAGTATTTGTTTACAGTTTCTGTTCGTTAGGTGGGTCTATTAGATCTGAGTGTGGGCTCTTGTTAGCAGAACCATTCAGAGCCATGTTTTCACACCTCTGCTGCCCTATTTTTATTTATTTATTTATTTATTTATTTATTTATTTATTTATTTAGGTTTGAGGATAGAGTTATAAATGGGAGAATTTTTTTTTATTGGTAAGTCGCAGTTCACACTTTTTATCAGCTGGTGGCGCTAATGCACCAGTGTTTTAAAATTTCACTAGAAGAAGAAGCTCATTTGTTTGAAAACGACCAAAGCGAAAAGAGGCGATCCTCCAAGGTAAACGCGTTTATTTGCTTTAAACACGATCAATATCACTTTTATTTACTTACGTTGTTGCCTTTTCGCCTCCTTAATCATTAAAGCCCATGCTGGGCGTGTTTATATGAACAGATGCACAGTAAGTTGAAAACACATGTCACATGTTAGCCTGGCGTTAGCTTCGTTAGCTTAGCTCGGGGTGAAGGCGACGCCGGTTTCACAGGCCACAGAGCCGAGCGAGATCCGATGTGCTCTTTATTTACATAAATAACATTGCTTGTGTGGAGGGTATCGTGGCGTTAATGCAAACATACAAATGATAAAAGTAAACTAGTAAGTTATGTGATTCAGAACAGCGATGATGCCGCTGCTGCTAAATGCTAACATGCTAAAAGCCGAAGGGTGGAAATCATCCATCAGCTTTAGCATTTTTTAATATATAAATTGTAAATTGTCTACGCTGGTTTAACACAGCTGTCAGGAGCCGATTGTCATGTTATAATTCTTACACACGTCTGTTCTGAGTGCATCCGTGTGTGTTTGGGCGTGGGTGCAGCGCCACAGTTTATTCATGTCTGTTCTTTATCTGCGGCACGCACACTTTTCATGTTCTCTTCATCCAAGTGTTATTTTCAGCATCACTGTCGACTATTTTACTGCTCTCTAATGCTGATTAATGCAGATATTTTGATTACATTATAATTCTGGTACATGGTGTTTTGGCACATGAGTTATTTACATTTGGATTTGGGAAAGCTTCAGACTGTACTTAATAGTACGTCCAATATATGAAATATCTTATTTTGCTCTTTCTGTACCTCAGTTTTTCCTCTTTCTTGGATATAATAACACTACCACTAATTTGTAATAAATCAGAGACTTATTGCCATTGTCAAGTGAAGACAATTCACAAAACTAGGAACTTGTGATGAGGTGCGAACATAAAACACTAAATAACTAGAATATAGACATTAAATAATAACTAAAATATAGCTATAATATAGTAGAAAAATAAACAATCCAATACTCCAATAAAAGCTTCAGATGAGCAGCATCAGAACAGTAGTGCAAACAAAGATTATTCAAGGAAACACTTTTTAAATTGTATAATTGAAAGGCATGAGCTAATAAACAGCAGAATGAACCAATAATTAGTCATCGAAGTTACTTATTCAACTCTATACAGCTTAAATCTTATTGTATTATAAGAAAAATAACCAAATTCTCCACACTAGTGCAAAAAAAAAGTGTGTACAATAAATAGTTGGCCCCAAAATGTTCAGTTTCAGTTTTGATATATTGAACAGTAAGTTGAAGTAGTGATTTATTGTGGCAGGTCTAAATGAGTAGAGCAAACTTCTATTAAGAAGTTGCCGATGCGATACATACCTCGATACATAGGCCACGATACAATACATATCTGGATTCAGTGCACTTTTATTTCAAATCGATTCAATACAGTTCAATAAAAAATTAAGGCTAAATCGTGGCTGTGACACTAAAAGTCTTTGTTAAACCACTTCTTGTGCAAAGTGTATATGAAACGTGCCCATTTTAATCCTCAAAACGGTGAAAATGTCAAATGTGTTGCATAAGTTTCCTTCCTCTAAACAAGCAACAAAATGAAAATACTCTTGGCGGTATATCGATACAGCAGCCCCTGATATCTGTACTGTATCATCACATTAAATAATACGATATATATTTAGATATTTTTGCATACCCCTATAAATAAGATGTATTTACTTTCAGTATTATTAAACCTTGACACACTAAAATGTGTTCTTTGCAGGCAGAAGCTGAGAGCCATGGCTCGTGGGCAGCAGAAGATTCAGTCCCAGCAGAAAAACGCCAAAAAAGCGGCAGAGAAGAAGAAGGGCCAAGGTGCCGACCAGAAAACGGCAGCTAAAGCAGCACTTGTCCACACCTGCCCCGTCTGCCGCGTAAGCACCTCACACGCTTATGCTTTTACTAACAACTCTGTGCAGGGGTCAGCAGTATGGCAACAAAATGTATTTCGTGATTTGTTTTGGAACCAGATTACAATTTCCTTTTTTTAAGCAACGGTTTATGTACAGTTCAGCTTATATTTTTCTTCTGTTTCTCTGAGATTGTTTTTGTTTCACACTGCCTAGTTACTTTGACATAAAAGGGCATTTGCTGCTTACGTAGTTTGCTGTTAAAGTAGAATTGGCTTGGAATTGACTAAAAAAAACGCCTGATGAGGAAATTTGAGTCAGCTTAATATTTGGGGTCGGGAAACAGATGTGAAACCTGCCTTCCCCTCACCTGTACAAGTGCTGGGATCTCTTGTTCTGTTCTTTCTCTCTTTATATTTTGCCTTATCTTCAGTGGAGCATGAGCAGCTGATGAACTACAGTGTCCAAAGAATGTGTTGCCAATAGAGATGACCTTCCATATTTCTCAGCTGCCTATGAAAAACAGAAAATATCATGACAACTTAACCTTGTGACCATGTTCTGAACATGTTGAACGGTACAAACTGTGAC
Organism: Paratrypauchen microcephalus; assembly: GCA_036785185.1. Taxonomy (NCBI): domain Eukaryota; kingdom Metazoa; phylum Chordata; class Actinopteri; order Gobiiformes; family Gobiidae; genus Paratrypauchen; species Paratrypauchen microcephalus. Next base: position 2,529,655 of record JAVJIX010000073.1, read on the forward strand.
AGGATTTGGTTTAGTCTCAGGCTGCTGCATGTGTCACTGCAGGCTTTAACTGTTAAGATTTCAGTTTGAAAACAAGTTTTCAGAGAAATATCCAAAAGGAAGACCTATGAATGTAAAAGTTGATTATTTGTATTGAACAGACAAATCTAATTTACCATCACAAAATCTGCACAAACATTTGCAGTAGTCATTTAAACTGCTCCCATCTCCCTTAAAGGTCCACCATGTAACTTTTCTACCTGCTAGTCTCCATGGAGATGTTACTTTGCAAGATAGATGCTGTGGAACATTTCAGGCATAAAGTTCAAAGTCAGCTTTATTATCAAAAAACATATTTTGACAGTAAAGCTGACTTTGAACTTAATTTCATTACAGGTGTTTTAATCATGGATATAAATACCTTGAAAAAGAACATGTATTCTTACTGTGAGCGGGGCTGCCTCTCCACAGATCTGATTGTAACTTTGCCGGAGGGTGTCACCTGTTTGTCTCCATGGAGACTGATGAGAGTTTTAGAGTGCGATACTGTCCAACATTACAGGCAAAGCATTAACATCACCATGGAGACAAGCGGCTGCCAGACCCCCTCAAACGTATAGGCCCATAGAGCGTCACAGTAGGACACATGTTTTAGTTTCTTATATTTACCAGGATCTTTAAAGTTTAAATCCTAAATGAGAATCTAACCTCGCGTTTCTCATATTTCAGACGCAGATGCCCGACCCCAAGACCTTTAAGCAGCATTTCGAGAGCAAACACCCCAAGTCTCCGATGCCCCCTGAGCTGGCTGATGTGCAGGCATAAAGGACTGCTCCATGGACCTGGTACAGACTTTATTTAAAACAGTGTTTTTAATAAGATACTAATGCTGATACAACTTTTAAGAATATAGATGTAAAATATATGTTTAAAAAAAAAATCATAACATGGTAGATATAACATTAAAAACATGCCTTAAAGGAAAAGTAACTTTTTTTTACAATCTGAGCCTTATTTCGGTAATAAAACAAGTTGTTTTACTCACCCATAGCACTTTGGTGTCATATGGAGCACTTCCAGAGATGTTTTAGATTTCCGATCTCCATAATGTGAGTTCTCGGGGCATATGTTTGCGGTCTCCAAATAACACAAACTTTAGCACTTTTCAAATCATAGAAGCTCGATGTCTTAGGCTACGATTTCGTGTGGTCAAAAGTGGCCTGTAATCCGAGATTTAGCTATAGTTTCGAGTAGATGAGGACGCCAGTGTGCATGTGCGGACTGTGCTCTCAGCTCCCGGGACCCAAACATGAAACGCAAAGCTGTAAACTATGGATAAATCTCGGATTACAGGCCACTTTTGACTCAAACGAAATCGTAGACTAAGACATCGAGCTTCTATGATTTGAAAAGTGCTAAAGTTTGCGTTGTTTGGAGCCCGCACGGGGCGTATTACATGCTCGGGGAATATATTATATACCAAGAGCTATGGCTAGAAGTTGCGCTAGGCTATCGCAAATCTAAAACATCTCTGGAAGTGCTGCATATGACACCAAAGTGCTATGGGTGAGTAAAACAACTTGTTTTATTACCGAAATAAGGCTCAAATTGTAAAAAACGTTACTTTTCCTTTAAGTGGTTATAGATGTCTTCCATGCATGGTATTTTAGCGATCTCTCCCGTACCCCATTCTAACCCTCCTCAGCTGTAATATTCTGTGTAATATTCTCTGGATTCACACTTAGTGTGTTGTGATGACCCTTTGAAGGGAAAGTGACTTAATGTGGGGAGTAAAGGGAGGGGAGACGAAACTAAAACATGTTGGTTTGTTGTTTTTGGTGAATATAGCATTTTAAAAACAATAAAAGGTAACATGATGATTTAAATGTGTTTTTAGTTAATTCTCCATAGAAGTAAAATCGTTTTCTCTTTAAAATTACCCATTGTCCATTTAAGATTAAAAATATCTTAAACATCTTTTAAATTTCACTAAAGCAAACCTTGAATAAACCTGTGACCTGAAATATAATCTGTGTAACACTCTTGTTTTAGGAACCGGATCACCACGGATTAATTTTTGATCTGGAGAGACCACGGCGAACTCGAACACTGGTGACCCCTGCAGGCGGAGGAGAGACCTGCGGGTCGTGATGGTCGTGCGTGCGTGTGTGTGTGCGCTGTGTGTGTACGTTTGTGATTCTGTGAAAATAAACTCTACGGAGGGGCAAAAGGACACCAGCTACACCACACTTTTATATTTATTATGTACAACTACCTTATGTTTCCATAGGAGAGAGGGCCTGATCCACTAACGCAGAAAGTACCACACACTTGCGTCGAAAATGGTTTCTAGGTTTATTTACACACATGATTCCACTGATTTGTACAGCAAAATGTTCAGAAATAGTTGTAAAAATGTGCGTATTTTTACATCTGAAGATTCCAAGTGAAATTGTGAGATCATTTCCAACGTTATAGGGTCCAAAAAAAGTATGGGAACAGCTACGAGTCAAGAAATGTACCAAATTTTCACAAAAATAGTTTATTTACTTTAATGTTGACATGTTACTACTTGGGACCAGACTATTACAAATAAAACGTATTACCAAAACCTGTATAGCTTGGTGGAAACAAAACTGGCAATGGCACAATTTGTAACATGAAGTCTACTAATATGCATTCAATTTGACATTTCTAAGTATAAACAAAACAGTATAACACCCTCTGAAGAAAAGTATTTAGTTCCTTTAACATCAGCCATCATACAATCGTAGTATTCATTGACTTTTTCGGTTAACAATAATAAACTCTGCTACTCTGTCCACTGCTGCTTCACAACTGTACCTCAGCAAAACTTGTGTATTTTTCTCTAGCTCGAACAGTACCTGCAATAAAATCATCTTTGACAATGATAAATTCAACAGTTTTTGCATTCCAAGCCCTGTTTTGTTTATTATTTGAATGTTTCTTGATATAAAACATACGAAGCCCTGATAAGAACGAGAATAAATTACTGTCATTATTAATCCCTATAGTTTCAATAACGAGCAAGTAAAATATCCACTAATTAAGTTCACTGTACTTTTTTTACCCTTTTGAATAAACTCAATGTATTTAACATGACTTCTGTTTTCTGTGTTTATTTTTTGTTGGACTGTCAAGATAATTTAACTCCTATTTATGATGTAAAATCACAAACAAATGAAAAAAACATTCATTTTGGTGTTGCCAGATACTGTATAGAGACATTTATATGGCAACTTGTTTTGGGATCTTATGTTAAAAAATGTTAATCCCGTAGTTTAGACATATACAGGCTAGAGCTGTCAGTTTAACACATTAGATTAATCACACTGCAAATTAACTCGTTATAAAAATTAACGCAATTAATTGTGAGCGGCAATTCAATGCGCACGTTTTAAATTTGCTCCAGCCTGACGGATCATTTGAACAATAAACACGTGCGGACAAGTTCCATTGTTACCAGTGATAGAGCGTAAGTGTAAGTGAACTTCAACAAATCAAACCACACTCGCAGAATTTGGGAAACGAATGAGCAAAGCGACCACAGAAAAACTGACAAATTGCAAAGTGGGTTCTCTCTCAATCTCTCTCTCACTCAATCTCTCTCACTTTCTCTCGCAATCTCACTCAATCTCTCTCTTATTCTCTCACTCAATCTCTTTCTCACTCTTTCTCACTCAATCTCTTGTTCACTCAATCTCTCACTCAATCTCTCTCATTCTCTCTGTCTCAATCTCACTTTCTTAATCTCTCACGCAAATCTCAATCTCACTCAATCTCTGTCTCTCAAATTCTCAATCTCAATATCTCAATCTATCACTCTCAATCTCACGCAATCTCTCAATCTGTCTCTCACGCAATCTCTGTCTCACTCAATCTCTCACTCAATCTCTTGTTCACTCAATCTCTCTCACTCTCACTCAATCTCTCTCATTCTCTCTGTCTCTCAATCTCACTTTCTTAATCTCTCACTCAATCTCTTGTGCACTCTCAATCTCACTCAATCTCTCGTTCACTCTCAATCTCTCACTCTCACTCAATCTCTCTCTCTCACTCGCAATCTCTCAGTCTCTCGCTCACTTTCTCTCACAATCTCTCTTTTGAGATTAAAAATGCGATTAATTAGATTAATTAATCCTGTAATTAATTAGATTATTTTTTTAAATCTCCTGGCAGCACTAACAGAAGCTCTGCTCTGTCTGAATCTCTGTTGCTCAAGTTGGACTTTAATCTGACCATTAAAACAGAAAACAAAAAACAGAAATTACAACATCTGAGCTAATCTGTCATGTTTTTGTTGAAAATAAAACTCCTAAACAGGACCAGGAACACTGGTATTGTTCACAGGCTCCTGAAAATGTCTTGTTTAAATCCATTTTGTAATTTTTCTTAAGACTTTAAACTATTTTAAAACTTTTCGACTGTGTTTGCTCATGTGTGCATTGCGTCGCCATGGTAACTGCTAAACATTTTGACATAGACATACGCAGCACCCCCAGCTTGATGTCGCTGCAGCCTAGAACCAGTCCATAGCTAAAGACGCTGAATTCCACTGGATAAAAGTTTTTTTAAAGTACAAAGAAATCTTGAAACTATAATATTATGTAATTAATAGGACTAGTTCAAATCAAAAATAGCTATAAAAATAAAATAAAATAAACTTTGTCCGGTTGCCTGCTCTTTTTGCTATGGACCCTACCTGAAGTCAGTCTAAAATGTGATAATGGGCGCAAGAGTCGGCTTTTTCTATTAACTTTTTAGTACTTTTTATTAATTGTTATTACTTAAAATGATTGTCCATGAAATATCTAAAAGGTGAATTCACAAATGTTGAATCTGATCTTTTCTTTTAGTATCTCGACCCAAAAACTCACTGTATTTCAACACAAATCTGCATTTTAACAATAGTGTTGAGTATTAGTGGCCTGTACTAGTGTGTTGTGACATCACCTGAAACTTCTGTCAGTTCATATTTCAGTCTTCTCTCAAATGTTACAGTCCTCGGTGAGTTTACGAGGTGCACTGTGAACTGAATCTTGATTTTTCTTTCTTACCATAAATCAAATATTTCTCCATTCTAGTTCACGTCTGGAGTATCGTTGCTATAGACAGCCGCAGCTCTTGACCACCATGTTCCTGTGTTTCTTGAGGATCACGTTGTTGTTGTCGTCGTAGAAGAGGACGGAGATGGGGCTGAGCTTTGTGGGGGCGCAGCACGCTTTAGGGACCTCGTTTGGCTTCAGGAGGTGCACCTACAACACAACAGATAACATACAACCTAAAATGTAACACTCTTTGTTTTTTGTATTTAATAACAGCCAACTATACACCTAAAAATAAATAAAATCAACAAAAAACACATTAAAAATATTATTTATCTTATATAGACCTCGACGTAGCACTTTTGCTCAGACTCACTTTACAATTTTGTGCATTATTTATTTATGATTTAATTATTATTATTATATGTATTATTATTATATGTATTATTTTATTTATGTTATTTATTTATATTTTTATATAAATATACAATAAATAAATAAAAAATAAAAACAATAAAAATGTATAAATAATATAAATATAATATACAGGGCTCTCAAGTCTCACGCATTGAGAGTGTGACACACCCAATTCCGACGTGTTCACACGCCACACATGGCATTTCTCACGCTGATTTCTTTTTTTCTTTTTCTTTTTTTTGTGCCCAGAAAATCGGTCTGTGTGGCTTAGTTTATGCAGGCTCCGCGCGTTTTCAGCGAAAAAAACTCCCCCTGCTCCGGGCGCACGGTCCGAGCGGAGGCCGGAGCAGACGCGCCGTCCCCCGGGCACGTCCTGAGCCTCAGTCCCGGTGCCACGTCTCCTCTGAGACGCACCGACTCCGGTCCCGGTGTCTCCGTCTGTGCGTAACGTGTCCCCCCCGACGGCTTACGCGCGGAATACGCGCGGCCCAGAGCTGAACTGCCCATGGTGAGACGCGGTGAGACGCGGTGAGACGCGGTGAGACGCGGGCCCGGTGCATTAACCAGACTCTTACATGAATCCGTTAAAAATGTCCCGGTCCCTCCTCCCCGCCCCTCTCAGCGCGCACTGACAAAGTGCGGTGATGATAAAACAAACTGAGAACCATCAGATAATAACTTCATTTATATAACTCTCATTAGTTGCTTTGTAGTTTAAGTTTGCTCTTTAGACAAACATGGCTCTCAACACGCATTTCTCACGCAATTCAAGCGCCCCCCCCCCCCTTCCCCCCCACGCTCCTCGGGAAAAACTGTTCACTCGGAAATACAGTCTCACGCACGACCCCGCTCAAAACTTGAGAGCCCTGAATATATATTTATGTATATTGTATTTTATTATTTTATTTATTGGTGTATTATTATTATTATTATTATTATTATTATTATTTATTATTTATTATTATTATTATTATTATTATGTTTTATTTTTATTTGATGATTTATTTATTATTCCACACTCGCTAAGTAAATTAGTAAGTTACTGTTACTGTTACTGTGACCACAGCTGCCCTGGGGTCGACTGACTAAAGCGAGGCTGCCAGACTGCGCCACTGGTCCCTTCCACCGCCACTCACACTAGCTTCAGGGGTCAGGGAGGTTTGGCCAGTGTAAAAAAAATCTATATTAAAATCACAACTGACCCTGTGTTACCAGAGCCTTAACCTGCAGATCCAAGTTGTTTTTCTCATTCTCGGTTTAGAGGCGAAAGCTCAGAACCTCCAGATTTCACTCACTGAGCTGAGAAATTATGGTTTAGGTATTGACCGTTCAGATCAGAGAGAGTCCTTTTAGGTTTAAACCAAATAAATACACACAAGATGAAGTTTAATGCCATAACTGCAGATATTGATTACTAAATAAGATCAGAACTGACCACTTGTTGAATGAGAGCGTGGTTGGTGGCGTTCATACAGGAGCCCAGAGGATAGAAACACTCTCCATCACAGTAATACGCCAAGTATCCTGTGGGGGCCAAAACCCAGTCCTGTATTTGAAGTACAAATACACATTACACATGCAGACGTCACTGTGTGTACATACAATATGACAGTGGAATAAAGCCTGAACTGTGAGAGTCTGACCTTCCAGCCCAAGTCACTGAAGCTGACGTAGAGCTCGTGTCTCTGGCAGGGGGCGCCATTGTTCACTGGAGTGTGATCTGAGGAACAAAAAGAAAAGAAAAATGCATTACATCAAATTCAGGCATACTGATTTGAGTTTCTTGTCATATTCTCAGATGGGTGCAATATACGGAAATACAAACTAGTAGTGGTCCAAGAGATTACTCAAGAATAAAAACGTATATGGAGACACTATTTCTTCAGTAAGAGTAATTTTAAGTCTAGTATCAGATTTTGTATTTAAAATTTGGTATTTTCAAGTGAAAGTACAAAATTTGAAAAAGTAACAACAACAACAACAACAACCAAAAGTACCGCTATTTCAAAATATACTAAAAAAATACTCACCTAGAAGGAAAAGTGTCTTAAAAGTACAATTTGATTAAAAAGTTCTAATAAGCTAAATGAAAGCCTATACAGGACTGGTAAAAAAATAAGAGACCACTGCATTTTTTTCTGAAATCAGCATCTCTACATGTATTACAGCCATTCCATTCCAGCGTCTGTTGAATCCCAACACAAACACAAAGCTGAGCTACTTCAGTTCTGGCATCAGGAGTGGAATAAAGTCACACAAGAACAATGTGAAAGACTTGTGGAGAGCATGCCAAGACGCATGAAAGCTGTGATTAAAAATAAGGGTTATTGCACCAAATATTGATTTCTGAACTCTTCTTAAGTGTAAACATTAGTATTATGTTGTTTTAAAATGAATTTGATCTTGTTTCTTTGCATTGTTTGAGGTCTGAAAACACGTATCTTTTTGGTTATTTTGAACTTTTGTTATTTTCTGCAAATAAATGCTCTAAACCAGTGGTGCTCAACCCTTTTTTTTTAAACCGAGATCTACTTTTGAGGTTGATGGTGTGCCGAGATCTACCAAGAGGGGTCCATTTTAGAATGACCTGTTAGACATGGCAAATATGGGCTTTTGGAGTGAGATTATTTTTAAAGTTGCATAGGGGCGAAAAAATGCAGTGTGAGCATAACCCAAGATATGTGGTCCTAAAACCGATACATATCCGATCTTTTGGCATGCGACTTCAGTCTGAACGGCCAGGTCGCATTCATCCGACCTGGGCGTGTTTCCCCAGCGACAGTGGTACAAGTAGGCGTTCACAAATGTACACAAACATTCTTCTCGTCATGTAAAAACTGTGTATGAACGCCGTATCAGTGAAGTGGCGAAGCACGTAGCAATCCCACCCACACGTTCATTTCTATGGACGTTGCTGCCACTGCCCCACAAAACGCCGTGGCCAAAAACCTTGTCCTTCTCCTTCTCCGTCTCCTCCTTAAAACAAATAAGATGTCCATGTTTTGGCTCCAGTCCGACAGCAACTTTGATTACGTAAACATTGAGCACGCTCGCTGTACGTGACGTCGTCGTGTCCTCCGAGGCGCATGCAGGACATTTTTGGGGCGTTTAACGTTCACTCTGGAGATCACATACAAGTCGCATTTAATTGGAAATGTGAACGACCTCGCAAAAAAATCAGATTTCACAAAAAAATCGTAATTGAGCTTATTAGTTGGAAGTTGGAAGTTATTTTCCAACTTTTTTTCTGCTCTTACCTGCTTGTTCGTTTGCACACTTTGAAGATTGTGTGTATAAGGATGAGTGCTTCAGAGACGCGATGTTTCTGCTCCGTTTCGACCTCTATTTTCTCTGGATTTTGACTTTTTCACCGTTGCTATGTGCGTTGCTATGTGCGCTGCGCGGCGCAGTTGTGCGCCGGAGGAGCTGCTACGAAGGACGCGCGAGGCGGACGTTACTTTTTTGTGCTGTGCAACACTGGAATTTCCCCACTGAGGGACTAATAAAGGCATATCTTATCTTATCTTATCTTATCTTAAGCCCTGCAGTCTGAACGTCGCCATATGCAATCGACTGACACTGCCTGCGATCGACTGGCAGACCGCGATCGACACCCGTGCTCTAAACAATAATATTTTTATTTGGAATTTGGGGGAAGTAGTTTATAGACTCAAACAAAAATGTTCATTTTGCCGAAACACATACCTATAAGTAGTAAAATCAGAAAAACTGATCATTTTGCAGTGGTCTCTTATTTTAAAGTAGTAGTAGTAGTAAACCCATAGTAGAGTCTGAATATTCCCAGTGTGTGAGAGTTACACTGTGGTACTGACTGTGTATACTGGGCATAGGCAGGTCGGGTTTGGGTTTCCTGCGTCGCTGGTTGGGTCTGACGGCGCGGGGAGGACGGCAGGGCACCTGGCTTTCCCTGAAGAAGGTCACCATGAACGGCTGTTTGGACCTGGGACCCCGGCGCCCCACCAGCCCGATCCAGCCCGCGGAGAGAGAGCGGTCTGAGGAGAGGGGCATGCTGGTCATATTACAAAACATTTGAAAAGGACAAAATACTAAAGTAATTCAAAATGACCAGAGAGACAAGCCACTTTACTGTTTTATTATTGTTTTCCTCTCTAAAACAAATGATTAGTGAAAAATATACTGTAAAACTGAAATAGTTTTCTTTTTCTTTACATAAACCTACATGCATGGGGAAAAAACATGGAACTTTTAAAACTGCTATACTACTACTAGAATGAATATTCTAGTAGTAGTAGTAGTAGTAGTAGTAGCAGTATAGCAGTTGCAGTAGCAGTGGTAGCAGCAATGGTAGAGAAAAATAATGGTAATATTGTAATATGAAGTGAAATAATGGATAGATATATAATATAATGGAGGAAATGTATGTGATGGAATATATATATATATATATATATATTTTATTTTATTTTTAATTTTTGTGTTTTTGTGTACGCTGGTTACACCTTGAAAAAGCACAAATAAAAAGTAAAATAAAATAAAATAAAATAAAAATAAAATAAAAAATTAAATTAAATTAAATTAAATTAAATTAAATTAAATTAAATTAAATTAAATATACAGAGGATACTAGAGGACACAGGACAGATCAGTGGATGGACTCAGGTGGTTCAGGTTTCATAGGCCCGTCTGAAGAGGTGGGTTTTAAAATGGGTTTTGAGCGAACAGAAGGAGCTCCAAATCTGGGGGACCAGCGGCTGAAGGCTCTGGCCTCCACAGAGAACAGGGACAGACAAGAGGACAAGAGGGTGGCAGAAGATGATTGCAGGGAGCTGGGGGGAGTGTAAAGGTTGGAGGAGGTGTAAGATCGTGAAGGGCTTTGTATGTAAGAAGAAGGATGATAAAGTTGATGTGGAATTTGACAGGAAGCCAGTGGAGATGACAGAGGATGGGGGTGATGTGGTCAGAAGTGGGGGAGTTTTGGACCAGCTCTAGTTTATGGAGGGTGTTTTGAGGCAAACCAAACAGGAGAGAGCTAGAGTAATCTACTGTAAGTGAGAAATGACTAGAGCATGGGGGTGAGTGAGTGCTGAAGGTGGTGAATATTTCGAAGATAGAACTAAGCAGACGAGGAGAAGGAGAGGAGAGTTTGTAGTCATGTGCACTTAATGTTTAAAAACGTGTTTTGTATTGGACTTTTCCGTCTGCTACCCTCTGGTAGACGATACAGGAGCCTGCCAGCACACACAAAAAGACTCAAAGACAGCTATTACCCCCAAGCTGTCAGACTACTGAACTCTGGATAATACTCTAAATAATACTGAACTCTCAATAATACTGCACTAAACTACTTTTCATTATGCATAATATGTTTACTGCTGCTGCTCTGTATGAATGTATCATGTTTGTCACTACCTCACTGTAAATGCTACTGTTACCTGTGCAATAATCTGTGCAATACCAACGTGCAACACTTATACTACACTATATTATGTGCAATCTGTGAAATACTCTACTTACACCTTATTTAATCCTACCTGCACCTTTGTATTTTATAATATTTTATTACATGTTTTTATTATATTGTTTACCTTTTCCCCTGCACTTTTTGCAACACTTTTTTACCATGTACTATTATTGCATATTATTAGTACTTCTTGACTATCTTAGCGAGTCAACGGTTCCTCTGATCCTAAGCATTTCATTTGACCTTGTGTTGATCCTGCATATGACAAATAAACAATCTTGAATCTTGAATCTTGTACTTGAGGTAGTAGTTGTTGTATGAAGTTGGTAACTAAACAAACCAAGTGTTTAATATTGCACGTACCCTCCTCTGTCTCGACGTAGAGCCGGATGCCCAGGTTGCTCCGTGGGCGCAGGAGCCAGTGGTTTGCAGCTGAAGTGACGTCAAAGGCCAACCAGCCCTCCTGCCCCGCGGGGGTCGACTGCATGTCCAACAGAACCAACTCCGGTTCTCTGGAAACAAACGGGATATTTTGGCTTTAAAATTCTTGAAAAATAAACCTTCACTTTTCTGATTTTCTGCTACATATTCATCAATAATAGGTAATAAACTATTAAATGCTTGATTAGCTCAGCTTACGGTCAATGGTAAAAAAAAATTATTATATGATTTATTTGGTTTATTTATTTATTTACTCTAATCACAGTAACAGGGTTGCAGGTAACAGGTTTGCAAAATCGCGCTAATGTTCACTTTATCTCAGGAATAGAAGCTAGCTGTTTAGCTAGCTGTTATTTCTAATCAAGAGGAAAAATGTATGTAAATACGTAAAGGAAAAAAACAAATTGTCTTATTCTGATCATTTGCATAACAGGGTTGCATGAGGTAAAGTGAGACATTCAATCAAGGTTAACTGTTTTATAAAAATATGAAAAATAGAAGTGAAGATAAACCTTTGCTCTACGTATTCTTTTGGAAAACTGTTTGATGATGTCAAGTCCAGGGGATCATGTGGTTCTGCTTTCTTCTTCTTCTACCAGACTAAAAATGTTCTGGTAACAGGGTTGCGTGCAGGTTGTGGGACACATGTTTCATGAATAATAATTATTATTTGAAATATTATGTCTATTAAAACAAATGTTCCCACAGTTACAAGAGATGGCAATGAAACAAATTATAGAAAAAACAAGAAATTTCAATTAAATTTTAACTGTTTTATTTGAGATTCAATTTGGCCATTAGAGGGGTGGGACAAGAGGAAAATGGCATTTTGGGGGGTACCCCAGACTTATTTGGTATTTTAAAAGTATTTTCAAGCATTCTTTTCTCTTAGTTTTTTTTTAGATTTGGTCTCAGGACAAGTAAATTCACTCAGAAACTGTATGTTTTAGTATTTTGTATGTGGATTATTTAATATTTGATGGGTGGGACGTAAAATGTCCTCCAATTCTGGAATGACCCAAACAACACTGTCAATCAAAGCGGGTTATCTGTTATCTGTAGATCAGGGAGAAAATATATATGATACAGAGAAGGGACTGTGATTAAGTTAAGATATGGGTTGACTGGCTGGTACTTTTTAAACTTTGTACGTTCCAGAGGCCTGTCTCATCACTGATGGAAATAACAGCGAAGGGAGAGTGAGGCTTGGACACAGTCGAGGGACACTTTTGTCTTGAGGGCTGTTACTCACCTCAAACTGCCCTGACACTGGATCTGATCACCCTCTCTGTTGTTTGAGCTTTCTAGTTTTCTTGTATTTTCCTGTTCAATGTGCTTAAATTGCCTCTCGAGGACAAATAAAGTGACTGACCCAGGACGTGTTGTAGGTGATACAGACCTGATCCTGTTGTCTCTCTGTATCTCGTACACTGAGATGTGCAGAGTTCGGTTGGCCCTTTGTCCCAGAGTCTGACTCTTGTAGATCCTAAACTCAGCTGCAGCCACAGTCTCTCCCTGAGGCAGAGGAGTCAGGTCAAAACGAAACTCTTTCCAGTAGGGACGGGGCTGCAGCAGGTCGCGCTCCTGCTCCACTGAGACACAAAGAGAACTGAAATTAAGATTCTGATTTAAAATTTCATAAATATTACCCGTGTCCCCAGATACAACTTAAACATGTTCAAATTAGTGCTGTCAGGCGATTAAAAAAATGAATCTAATTAATTACAGGATTTGTAATTAATTAATCTAATTAATCTCATTTTAAGAGTGAGAGAGAGATTGTGAGTGAGTGATCGATTGAGCAAGCGAGCGAACGAACCCGCTTTGTGATTGAGTTTGTCAGTTTTCAAGTGGTCGCTTTACTCATTTGTTTCCAAAATTCTACGAGTGTGGTTTGGTGGTTTGGTGAAGTGAGCACTATCACCAGTAACAATGGAACTTGTCCGGACGTGTTTATCGTTCAAATGATCCGTCAGGCTGGAGCAGCTTCAGTGATCGGAAAATACTTTTTGACAAAAGCTACAAATCACTGCGTTCTTGTTGTTCTTGTTGTTGTCTTTGTTCTTTTTATAAATAAACTTGCTGTTCAAAGGCCCTGGCAGTGATTTGCTTGCCGCACGCCAAATTTAAAATGCGTGCATTGAATTGCCACTCATAATTAATTGCATTAATTTTTATAACGTGTTAATTTGCAGTGTAATTAATTAATCTAATTAACGCATTAAACTGACAGCCCTAATTCAAATCAAATCAAACTGCAATAACATTACTGGTAACAATGTGGATTTATTCTTAATTACAAAAAGACTGGACTGTGTGTTTAATGTTATAAATTTGTGTTTTTGGTTCTCAAGTTGATTAGCCAATCAGAAAGCAGAATGAGCCTCACATGACTCTTTCATTTGAGTTTCCATTTTCAATGCTGAAAATGCTAGTTGGTTTAAACCTAAAATGCCTCTCTTATCTCATGGTCACTACCTAAACCCCAGCACCTGTCAGTGTCACAGTCAGTGCTAGTGTAGCCTCTGCAGCTCAGTGAAGGAATTCTGGAGGTACAGGCCATGAGGCATGGGAATGAGAAAACGTATGTCCTCTATCTTTAATCACTGGCACTCCAGGTTCAGTAGTAAAACAGGTTTTAAAACTGTAGCACACAGGCTACATACAGCTTTAACTTTATCAGTTAAAATGGGTTTTAAAAGTATGTAAGAGAGAAATTTCCCTTGTGGATCAATAAAGTTTGTCTAAGTCTAAATTAGTGAAGAGACTGAAATATTTCACTCAAAAGTAGGACTATTTTACAACTGTCATAACCACAACACACTAATGCTACAACACAGATGACTACAATTTTACCAATACTGTTACTGTTAAGATTCCAACAACAAAAACGACAACTCCTCAAAGACAACACCTGGTCAACAGGATCAAACTAAATTTGATCAGTTCATATGAGAAATTAACAAACTATTTAAGATGCATTATGTAATTTTTCTAATCCATCACATGCTTGTTACTGCATTCCCCGGAATGTCCCACAGTATGGCATTAATCTTAAATTATGTCCATGGAGACATAAGTGACTAGCTGATGACAAATAACAGGTAAAATCAGAGGAGAGGAATAAATGCAAAGCAGTGACAGACACATGGACGAGCAGGGGTCAGACCTCGACCTTCACTACACTGAACGGTCTCCTCCATTCAGTGTAGTGAAGACTAACAAAACAGCCACTTTACAAGAGGATGTACCAACACAGACGGGCGAGCAAGAGTGGACCGCAGTCTGCTGTACATCTCCACCTAAAAGCCAAGGGCCACTCCTTTGAGGACAGTGAGGTACAGATTGAAGAAAAGAACTGGTTTGAGAGGAGAGGAGAGAGAGAGAGGAGAAGAGAATCCTTCCTTGAACAGAAATGGAGGTCTCAGACATAATTTGTCTCCATCTATAACTCTATCCTCAAACCTAAATCAAAACAAAGAAAACAACAGGGCAGCAGGTCAGGTCCAGAGGTGTGTAACCACAGTGCTTCTCAATTATTTTCTTCCCTAGGAAGAAGAAAAAATTTCACGCACTATTAATGGTATTATTTGTCTAGAAAATTGTTGTTAGTACACCTCTGCATAACATTGTATCCTTTAACATTAAAAACAAAATAGAAAGAAAGAAACTTCCAACAAAGACTGCACTGTCTTTTTGCACTGAGGACTCGAATATTAATGTGTTTAATATATTAATGCAGCTTTGCACACATTTGTTTATGTTTTACAGAAACAAAACTAAAAATCACATGGCCCATTTACATAAACTCAAAGCGTTATAAAACTCTCTCCTTGTGCCACTGATGTGTCAGCTTCTGTCGGACTAAAGGACACGACTCAGTGGAATATACATGTTTTTTCTGTGACAGAGGATGTTCTGCTGATGGTGAGTCTGTTCTGTATATCGTGTATTTAAGGTTGCCGATCCCTGCCCCAGAGCGACAATGACAGCGCTACTGCCAACTACTGTTTTTGATGTGCAATTTCACTTAGTTCTAGTACACTACGGCAAAAATGCATGTTTCCCAGGGTCAGACGCGCCCCCCACCCCACTATTTGAGAAGCACTGTGCTAACAAAACCCCACACTCCACTCCCACTGCATATTTAATAGACTCACCTAACTAACAGAAAACAAGTAGGTGTAGTAGTTTCAAAGCAATTTCATTGTAGTTAGCGCCCCCTTCAGGCAGATATAGGCAGTGTCCACGAGCGTCTGACCAGAACTGAAGAAGCAGTTTGGATGAGCTGTGAAACATATTCGACCAAATAAACGTTTGTCCAGTTGACAAATTGAATTTCTCCTTTTACGATGGACTCTACCTGGACGACCGAGGGATTCTACACACATCACTGCCTAAAAAGTTACACAGTGCAACTTTAAATGTAATTAAACCTCACCTGATGACATTTCTGTACGCAACATTCTTTCCAGACGTGACAGTCTACAACAAAACCTCTAGATGTCGCCAACTCGTCCATGACACTTACAACCACTCACCAATCACAAGCCTATCATTAATATCCATGGTTACAGCCCACACATCAATGACTCCTGGGGTTTCCTGTCCTTGTAAAACCCCGCTTGCCCCACTGAATTCTGGGTAAAGTAAAGTGTCCACAGTGGGCACAGAGATGGGCGGGGTCAGCCCAGGCACACGAGGGCTACATAATTAGAGAGAGTCCCGGACAGCGGGCCCTCGGCAGCTGCAGGGCCCTCACCACTAATCACAGGGTGCCAGCCGTATTTTTAGAGTCACTATTTTGATCGTGATTCTGGACCAGAGTTTTCAGCGAGTGTCGTGAAGCCTGTAATTCTAACCAGCTGTGTCGTCGCGGTTACGCAGAGCACATGTGGACGAACTGCACGCCCAAGTACCATATTTCATTTCATTTGTATTTAAAAATATTACTTTTATTTTATTTTGCTTTGGTAGAGACTCCGCCACCAGCTTCCAAGAATGTTCCACAGTACGGCATTAACCTTGACTCTCTCTCAATAGAGGCTACAAGGCCCAGTTACGAGTCAGATCTGTGGAGACCCCTGCTCACATAATTATGACATTTTAGAGCAGTAAAGCATCTGTTCCGATATAAATGCTTTATTTTACAAGAAAATTAAGATGAAAACAAATGATCACAAAACTTAAAGGAAAAGTAAAGTTTTTTACAATTTGAGCCTTATTTCGGTAATAATACAAGTTGTTTTACTCACCCATAGCACTTTGGTGTCATATGGAGCATTTCCGGAGATGTTTTAGATTAGCGTTAGGCTAACGCCGTTAGCCTAGCGCGACTTATAGCCATAGCTCGGGGCATTCCCCGAGCATGTAATATGCCCCGTGCGGGCTCCAAATAACACAAACTTTAGCACTTTTCAAATCATAGAAGCTCGATGTCTTTAGTCTACAATTTCGTTTCGACCCAAACATGGAACGCATAGCTGTAAACTATGGATAAATCTCGGATTACAGGCCACTTTTGATTCAAACGAAATCGTAGACTAAAGACATCGAGCTTCTATGATTTGAAAAGTGCTAAAGTTTGTGTTATTTGGAGCCCGCACGGGGCATATTACATGCTCGGGGAATGCCCCGAGCTATGGCTATAAGTCGTGCTAAGCTAACGGCGTTAGCCTAACGCTAATCTAAAACATCTCCGGAAATGCTCCATATGATACCAAAGTGCTATGGGTGAGTAAAACAACTTGTTTTATTACCGAAATAAGGCTCAAATTGTAAAAAACTTTACTTTTCCTTTAAGCATGAAAGGTAGGAGTAGTTCAGTTGGGTCAGTGGCTCAATTCCCATAAACGTCCTGCTGTTGTGTCCTTGGGCAAGGCACCAAGCCAAGCCTTTTGCTGTCTGAATACACTAATACTGAAATAAACCCAGAAATTTTCTAAATGTTGTATTTCATGGGCCAACATCAGACACCTTTGCAAAGAACATCCAAGTTTATAACATAATAATTCACTTTTTTAATTTACTTTACTGTTTTAAAGTTACGTTACCTTTAATTGTTTTGAAAAACACACATTTAAATGTTTCATAAGTTTTGTTTTTGACACTCTTAATCTCCCCTCTCTTTGCTCTTTGCGCTAAATCACTCCCCCTTCAGAGCGCTATCACAACACAAAGAGCCTGCATCCTCCTAATGAATCTACTGCACATCGCGTCAGGTTTGTGAAGTTGTTGCGTACAGTTTTGTATCATGTTTGAGAATTGTCGTGTGGGAGCTTGGGTGATGTAGGCTTGTGGGTGGAGCAATGTACAGAATGTTACAGGTAACAGTAATAGGGCCCAGGAATGATCACTAAATTACTCAAAGATGCATGGCTGACATCTAAAACCTCTTCAGACATGTTTTTGGTGAAGAAACAACATTATAACATGATAGAAAGTTAAAAAAATACATGAATTTAGCATAATACGCCCTTCTTAGGCTAATTAGTGCAAAATAAACTAGACTTTTATTTTTTTATTTTTTGCACTAATTAGCCTAAGAAGGGCGTATTATGCTAAATTCATGTATTTTTTGAACTTTCTATCATGTTATAATGTGTAATAAACTAGACTTGGGGCGGCAGTAGCTCAGTTGGTAGAGCATATGCCTTGTGATCCAGGGATTGGTGGTTCAAATCCCCCTCTTGACGGGTTGACCGCATGTGATCCCAGCTCCCACAGATGAGCGCTGCCGTTGTGTCCTTGGGCAAGACACTTAACCCCACCTCGCCCCCAGTGCCAGTGGACACTGGTAGCCCCCAGAAGTACATCAAGGCCTGTTGTGACGTGAGCCGTCCTCCTGTGGACCCACCACCCGCGGAAGGATTCATGGGGGCTGGTGCATTGTGTTCTGGGCAGCAGAACACTGCTTGGACTGCTGCCCCCGCGACCCAGAAAATGGAAAAAGCGGAAGAAAATGAATGAATGAATAAACTAGACTTGTAATTTAGAGAGTTATAGCTATAGTTTTATGAGTTATAGTAAAAAAAATAAAAATAAAAATATATATATACATATATAATCCAAAATTACAGATGTCGACAAAGGCCATATTCATAAGTAATATTTTTTCTTCCTTGTTATCCCGAGATAACGAGATAATTAATTCGAGATCTCGAGAAAACAAAACAATTATTCCATGATCTCGAGAAAACGTCTACCGCCACGTTGTGACAGACCGACTTCGGGGCTATTTCTCATTCTGAATAGACGCGTTTTTGGTCATTAGAATGTCTGGGATAATAATCGATCAGCTGATAAGGCAATATTTTGATCAGGGGTTGACACAGGGGAAGATTGCATTACGTCTTTTAATTCAGGATAATTTCAGGCTACATCTCCCGCCTTCGTTGTCTGGCCTACAAGGGGGCGTAGCAGTAGCTAGGCCTACATCTCAGCTGTTTTCTCGAGATCTTGAGATAACAGTTTTGTTTTCTCGAGATCACAAATTAATTGTGTCGTTTTCTCGAGATCTCAAGTTAATTTTCTCGTTATTAAGGTGGAAAATAATCATTACGAACATGGCCTCTGTCGGCTTCCGTACAAAATGGCGCACGGAGATATTTATTTGTTTAGGAAACGCATAGGATTCGAGACATAACATTGGCGTGCAGTGTAAGAAACAGCTCTCACTTTGTTTACTGAAGGAGTCTGGAGGAGTTCAGGGGCTGCAAAGTGGTGTTTTGAAAGCGCTGACAGGCAGATTTCAGGGTGCGTAATCTCTCCAAACACAGACAGATTAAAGGGACGGGTCAGAGCAGTGTTTGGGTGCTGGAGATGGAGATGGTGCTGGCATGTGTGGATACAGAGGGTAATGGTGGAGCAGCCAGGAGCAGCCAGATTAGAACGGCTTATATGATGTCATTGAAATACTGGAATTAGGTTAGACTACTAATTTCACAAGCATAATTATATTTTACAATTGACTAGAAATTACCCAGAAAGTACCTATTTTTTCTGTTTTAATTTTCATTTTGGTGAAGTTTACAATTTTACTTCCTGTTTGAACACAGGCAGCAGATGTGATATTGGTAAAGGTAATTTTATAACTCTTTTGTAAATAGTTCAAACCTAATGTAAAATGTCTGAAGAATGCAAAAAAATAAAAAATAAATAAATAAATCATTAGGCTAAATTAGAAGAGGGGGTGGGATTAAATAAGTTTTCTTCTTCCCACTCCTTTATAGGCAATGTTTTGTTTTTGTTTGTTTTTTGTTGTTATTTCTGTTTATTGTTATTTCTGTTATTGCACTTTTAAAAGAATGTAAGTTGCTTACTTGCCCAAAATTTAAAAAATAAAAAAATAAATAAAAATTAAAAAAACTCACCTAGCAACCATCATGTAAACAAAGGCTAAAATGTGTATGAATTGTGTAAGAGTTATGATTAGACTAATAAAAATAAATTACAATACTTTATTATTTTATTACATTATTTTTATTATTATTATTTTTACTTTTTACATTTTTTTTTTAAATTTAAATTTTTTTATTTTTTTTTATTTTATTAAAGGTCCTGTATTATGCAAAAATAATTCTGGTGAGCTTTAATCCTCATCAGAAACATACCTGGAGTTGTGTTTTGTTCCCTTATTATTAGTTTGTCTACATTTCAAAAGCTGAAAATACTCTGTTTCACCTTGTGATGTCATGAAGCTGTAGTGTTCAAGTTAACAGCTAGTTTTACCTTCCGTTCAGTAGAGATTGGCAATTCCAGAGCTGAAATCATCCAAATGATTCTAGCAAAGGTGCGTGGAGTTTAAAAACATCATGGAGCAATTCCTGTATTACCGCATGACATCACAAAGTGGAACAGAGTGAGAGTAACGGTTAGAGAGGAGAACTCAGCCTAAATATGCAGGTTTGTGTGTTAAACATGTGTGAATGAAACAAACAAAAAAAACAGGTATGTTTTTTTGAGGAGGTAAAATAACGTAATGTAGGCCCTTTAAATCAAGGTTTAAACTGACGACAAATATTTAGATGCGAGTTGACGACAAGCTGAGGAAGTACGTCTACTATGGCTTCAACTGGCTTCAAATCCACCAAATGAAGTTTTAGTTTAAAGATACTAGAGATAATAGAAAACTCAAGAATTTAAAATGCAAAAAGGCAGTCGTGAATCAATAAAAAGCTATGAAAAGCTGCTGCAGTAGTAGTAGTAGTAGTAGTAGTAGTAGTAGTAGTAGTAGTAGTAGTAGTAATAGTAGTAGTAGTATTGGAGAAATGTTACTCAATCTCAGTTCATAAGTGATCTCGTTGATTTATTGTACTTTATTACCAGAATTTTTTAAGTTATACGGGGTATTTTACTTCTATGGGGTATTAACACATCTATTTAGACCATGTTAACTTTTATTGTTTTAAAAAAGCTATATTAACCAAAACACTGTATTAAAGGGATAGATTTTTTAAAATGTGAATCTGTTTGGCGTCCCATTCAGCAGTGTCGTGCATTAACACTGACTTACCCCTGACAGTGTCCTCTGAGCCGAGTTCTGCCCCGGTTCTGGCGCTGATGAAAATAGGTCCGGCAAATTAGCGGGGACAGGTAATAAAGATTGTTTTTCTTCTCAAAACAATATTTGTCCAAAAAGTGACATATTTGCGTCACAAAACAGTTGTCCGCGAAAAATTCAGCAGTCGGAATAGCTTGGTACTATTTTCTCTCGAGTCGTATCACTGCGCGCCTATTAGTATTATTAGCCTGTTCACTTGTAAACATTCACTTACTGAATTTTTTGCGGACAACTGTTTTGTGACGCAAATATATCACTTTTTGGACAAATATTGTTTTGAGAAGAAAAACAAGCTTTATTAACTGTCCCCGATAACTTGCCGGACCTACTTTCGTCAGCGCCAGAACCGGGGCAGAACTCGGCTCAGAGGACACTGTCAGGAGTAAGTCAGTGTTAATGCACGACACTGCTGAAGGGGACGCCATTCAGATTCACAGCAAAAAAAACGAACTAGCCCTTTAACAGGTTTTTGACATGCTTAGTTTCCCTAATTTTGTTCTCCGCGCTAAGTCACTCCCCCTTCAGAGCGCTATCATGACACAATCAGCGTGCATCCCGCTAATGAAACTACTGTTTTCATCATGTTTTTGTTTATTTATGGAGAATTGTCCTGTGGGAGCATGGGTGACGTAGGCTTGTGGGCGGAGCCTTGTACAGAATCCTACAGCTAACCGTAAAAAAGGTTTGAAAAGGGCACAGGAGAGATTGCTAAATTAGTCAAACATGGATGAATGACATCTCAAACCTTTTCATGAATGTTTTTGATGAGGGAACAGTGTTATAACATGGTACAAAGCTGAAGATTTTGCACAATACCCCACACATTAGGAAATGCAGAAACGTTTTTTGGATGGTCTGAAATCTCAAGCATAGCACAGAGTAACTATTCTGCTACGCCCACTTTAAGTTTTGACTGTGTTTTTAAACTCCATATTCCTTCACTAGAATCATTTGGATCATTTCAGGCCTGGAATTGTCAATCTCTGATTCTTGACAACTATCGCTTCATGACATTACAAGGTGGAACACGGCATTTTAAGCGTAAAATATACACAGACTAGTAACATGAGTGAATGAAACAAAATCCAGGTATGTTTTTGATGAGGTAACCACATTCTAACATGACTTAAACCTCACACAAGCCAATTTCGCGTAGGACCTTGAAGTAGTTTTGGTTTGGTCTTTGGTTTGTTTTATTATTACTGAAGAAAAGTAATCAAACATGGCAAAATAAATAAAATAAAATAATAATAATAATAAATTAAAACAAATAAATAAAATAAATGATATATACTGTATATATATATATATATATATATATATATATATATATATATATATATATATATAAATAAAAATACTTAAATACATAAATAAATAAATACATGAATAAATACTTAAATAATTAGATGAATAAATAAAAATAAATAATATATATGTAAAAATAAAAATAATTAAATACATAAATAAATACTTAAATACATAAATAAATAGATACTTACATAAATAGATAAATAAATAAATACTTAAATAAATAAATAAATAAATAAATAAAAAATTTTGAGGCGACTGTAGAAGTTTGTCAGAAATGTTGGTTATCAAAAAAAAAAGAAGTTTTTGCTGGGTCGTTAACTTCACATGGATTTAACACCAAAATGTCCCCGACGTCCATTACAGGGGACATGTTACAACATTACGAATAAAAATAAAATGATCAAAATGTAAATGCTAAGGTGTTCATTTACCTCCAAATAGAAAATTGAAATAATAATAATAATAAGAATTTAGACACACTTTTTTTCTTCGGGTCCCAGGAGGACATGGCAGTTCTTAACAGCCAAACTGCAGCTGTTTCTTCACATTTTGATACGAAGTAAGAGCACTTTTGAGCTGGTGTTTGTGTACTTTTGTCTGGTCATATCTGTGGAGGTGGAGAGCTCCTGTCTGGTGTCATGCTGGTTCATGTTGAGGTGATTGAGTGAAGTGCAGATTACAGAGCGGTCAAAGTGAGAACATGTTTGAGTTTCTGTTTTTACTGTTTCCTCTCCACAGCCGAGTGGGGGACACACATACAAAATTTGAAGTTTTTGTGAAATATTCCTGAATATTCTGTATTTATATTTAAGTGCAGACAGATTAAACTCAGGGGGGTAAGTCTGCTGTCTTTTTTTCAGTCCATTTGAGTCATTATTGTTCACTCCAATGTCTAATATCACCACTAACATGCTGATAAACATTCATTTTAATTTACATTGTTAGTAGAAATGTTGGTTTCATGGCCATTCATGCTTCATTATTCTGTTACCAATAATGTAAAGCACAATAGAGACCATTTTTAAAGCTTGCAAATCCAGAATTAAATCTCTTTTTGTACTGATTGATGACCGAGCCCCTCACTTTTCATTGGGTCCCAAGCCCGGCCCAAACGTACGGAAGTCGACAGAGGCCATATTCATAAGCAATACTTTTTCTTCCTTGTTATCCCGGGATAATGAGATAATTCATTTGAGATCCCGAGAAAACAAAACAATTATTGCGTGATCTTGAGAAAACAACTGAAACGTTTACCGCCACGTTGTGACTTCGGGGCTATTTCTCATTCTGAATAGACACGTTTTTGGTCATTAGAATGTCTGGGATAATAATCAATCAGCTGATAAAGCAATATTTTGATCAGGAGTTAACACAGGGGGAGACTGCATTACGTCTTTTAATTCGGGATAATTTCTAGATTTGTCCACGGCACCTTCGCAGAAGACTGGCCTGGCTTCGTCTTTACCGCCGGAGATACAGTGATCATTTTCTCGAGATCACGGAATAACTCTTTGTTTTCTCGAGATCTCGAAATAACAGTTTTGTTTCTCGAAATCTTGAGTTAATGTTCTCATTATTAAGGTGGAAAATAATCATTACAAACATGGCCTCTGACGGCTTCCGTACAATCGTGATCGTCCATTCACATTTGTTTTTTTCAGTGTCCCGTGTGAAACAAAAGCGCTCATTGGTCACCTATATTTTACAAAAAAATAAAATTGATCTCACCTCAGATTAACTGAGTTTAAGTAGTGAATAAATAAGAAGTTAAATATGGAGCAGGAGTAAATAAGTCTATACTTCCACCTGCTCCATTTTGAGCAAAAGGAACTGCAGAGACATGTGACATAAGTTTGTATTTGTTTGTATTTTGAGTTTGTATTTGTGAAATTACGCTTAAATGGAACCTGCAAGTTGCTCAAATAAACATAAACAACAGTAAACGACAGTGAATAAATAAGACGTTTATAATGCATAAGGTAACTGTTTTAAATGAAGTAGTTTTCCACTTTTTAAAATGGTTTATATTACGCTGTTTTCTGATCTATGTTCTAATGTCGTTTCCTCATCAAAAACACACCTGGAGTTGTGTTTTTTTTCCATTCACACATTTTAAACACACAAATCCTGCATATTTAGGCTGAGTTCTTTTCTCAAACAGAAAACACTCTGTCCCACCTTGTCATGTGGTAATACAGGAGGTATTTTAAAGGGACAGTGTGTAAGATTTTTACCCGTTAATTACAGAAATTGAAGATACCCATTCAAAAATACAGTGTTTTCCAAGCCTTTTCACTTCCATCATGAAATCAAAGTATTCTGTTGGACTTAGATATACCTGCATAAAAGGGGGATCTTCCCCATGCAGAGGCAGCCATTTTGATTACGAGAGCCGCAGAAGGACATTTGGGCTCCGCCTTCGCCTTCGGCAAGGCTCGTGGTTTTGGATAAACAACGACAAGCATGTTGCCGGATCAGACGTCGTAATGGATCTAACCCGTGTTTTGGACTAAATTGTTTTACTGGATTTTATTCGCTGGATCCTTACGGACAAATTGAGAGCAAGTTTATGGTGAAATACAGAGTTTGACCTGTGCAGAGCCTTCAAAGTTAAGCTAAGTAACAAACCTTGTTTTGTGCTTTTCCGTATAAAAGCCCCATGTGCTCGGGGAGTGATTGTTGTGCCGGGAAATGAATTGCATAGTCAAAAAGAGGAGACTGTAAGGTTTCATTTGATGTGTAGATTGTCATGGTACACGATCGGGAATGTGTGCTTTCATGCGAAAAGAAAAAAAAAAGTCAACGGGACCACGTTTTATTTATACCATAGTTGTCGGCGAGGGCTCGCACAGCGCCGGGTGCGCTTCACGCGTTCGTGCGCGGGTACGCGAGCTGTCCGCGTTATGGTGCGCCCGGGTGACCCTCGAGGTCTGCTGTAGCTAAAACAGGAAGTGCAATAGCCACCATCCACCTATGCGCCACGAATCCTACACACTGTACCTTTAATCTCCATACAGCTTCACTTTAATCATGAGAATGACTGCAGACCTGGGATTTCCATACTCTACTGAAGGGTAAAAGGTTAGCTGTTAACTTGAAAACAATCACGTCATGACATCACAAGGTGGAACAGAGCATTTTGAGCATCTTGTGAACATGTGTGAATTAAACAAAACACAACTCCAGGTTTGTTTTTGATGAGGTGACAACATTTTAACACGACTTAAAGCTCACAAGAGTCAATTTTGCGTACTGTAAGACAACAAAAATCACTTACAGCACCTTGAGTATTTTGGTGTACATAGTTAGTTACCATGGCGACACGTAGATCGTTCTTACCTAAGTTGACGAAGCTCATGACGGTGTCTGCGTCGGTGACCACGGTCCCGAGGGGGGGCGTGTGCGAGCTCAGGGTGGGGAGCGCCGCGAGGTTCACCTGGGCCAGTTTATCCACCGCCCCGAACCTCCCCAGCCCCATCCCGTTCATCAGGATCTCGTTGCCTTCCTCCTCGCCCTCCGCGGACATGGCGTGGTACAGGTCCAGCATGAACAGGGGCGCGGACGAGGGCGGGCGGAGCGGGTGGGGTCTGGGCCGCCCGGGCAGCCCCAGAATGGACAGTATCTCCTTTTGCATCTCTTTCTTCTCCCTGCCGCTCAGTCTGCGAAAACTGGATTGAACGGCGGCGTCCGCGTAGCTCCACAGAGACAAAATGAGAAGGGGGAACAGAATGAAGGTTCTGGGGCGACGGCGGGGTCTCGGGGGGGTCTGAGAAGTCCTGCCGCAGCCACACAAATGCTCGGACATGTTTGTAGATTCTCTCGTAGCTCCTCAGTCGTCCTGCTTTCGTGTCGACGTCTTTCGGAGGGACTGTCTTCCTTCAGATCTGCTCAGAAGTCCCTATCTCGGAGTTTATGTTTATGCTGCCCCTTCCTCTCCCACCTCCTCTAATCTAAAACCAAGTGCCCTCCACCCCGCTCAGCCCACAGCTATAATGAAAGACTAGAAAGATTACACACATTTGTTATGGGGCAGAGGCTGTGTTGACAAAAATATAGACTTTGAAGTTGATGGCAAGAAGTATAACAAGCACAAGTGGAACTATGTGAATAATACTAAGAATTTACTGCTATTACTACAACAGTTTGTCCTTACCACTCTAAATTACTACAAGTATAGATGTCTACTGATTTTTAAAGCTTTGTTAAAGTAAAAAAAACAACTAAAAACTAGGCAAAACTTAACAGCCAAATAAAATTATGCTAAAAATATGCAAAAGTTACCACTGCTACTACTACTATTACTACTATTACTACTATTACAGATTGATCAGTTTGTTTTTTATACGTTTTTTTAAACAGCAGCTCGGTAGAGGTAAAACTTGACCACTACTACTATAACCTAGTAAAAGTATGCAATATATACTTTACTACTACTCTTTTTAAAAGTTTAAGGCTAGGTTAAAGTAAAAAAAGAAGCAGGTTCTGGCCACTACTACTATAGCTAAGTAAAAATACGCAAAAAATACTCAAAGATTTTACCACTACTACTATTACTACTACTACTATTTTCTATTGATATTTTAAACTACTACTACTAACTTTGCCACTAAAGTTACAAATACAGAAACCTCTTGTGCCGGTATTTTTTATAGAATACTAGAGTGAAAAGAACATTTTTACTCACTCAAAATCGTATAAAGATTTGGATAAAATCTAATCTAGTTCCTGTGGTTTTCTACAAGAGACAAGTCCACACCTGCGGTTGGTTTATCAGCTCCGGTAGTTCCAAATTGTCCATAAACAAACATTCAGAGCCTCCCACTAAAAGCCTCTATTTCATCTGCCAAAAAAAAAAAAAAAAAAAACACATAATAGAGTCTGAAGTGCTTCTCCTTCCACAGCTGATGTTAAACTAAAGTCTCCTTGTGGTCGTCAACATGTGCAGCTGTAAGGCCCCGCCCCGTGGGCTTCCTTCCTCCTTCTCTTCCTCCTCCTCTTTTCTTCCTCCTCCTCTTCCTCCTCCTCTTTTCTTCCTCTCTCCTCCTCCTCCTCCTCCACCTCTTCCTCCTCCTCTTCCTCCTCCTCTTTTCTTCCTCTCCTCCTCCTCCTCCTCCTCCTCCACCTCTTCCTCCTCCTCTTTTCTTCCTCCTCCTCTTCCTCCTCCTCTTTTCTTCCTCTCCTCCTCCTCCTCCTCCACCTCTTCCTCTTCCTCCTCCTCTTCCTCCTCCTCTTTTCTTCCTCTTCCTCCTCCTCCTCCTCTTCCTCCTCCTCTTTTCTTCCTCTCTCCTCCTCCTCCTCCTCCACCTCTTCCTCCTCCTCTTTTCTTCCTCTTCCTCCTCCTCTTCCTCCTCCTCTTTTCTTCCTCTCTCCTCCTCCTCCTCCTCCTCCACCTCTTCCTCCTCCTCTTCCTCCTCCTCTTCCTCCTCCTCCACCTCTTCCTCCTCCTCTTTTCTTCCTCTTCCTCCTCCTCTTCCTCCTCCTCTTTTCTTCCTCTCTCCTCCTCCTCCTCCTCCACCTCTTCCTCCTCCTCTTTTCTTCCTCTCTCCTCCTCCTCATCCTCCACCTCTTCCTCCTCCTCTTTTCTACTTCTTTTTCCTCTCTCCTCCTCCTCCTCCTCTTTCTCCTCCTCTTTTCTTCCTCTCTCCTCCTCTTCCTCCTCCTCCTCTTCCTCTTTCTACTCCTCTCTTCTTCCTCTCTCTCCTCCTCCTCCACCTCTTCTTCCTCCTCTTTCTCCTCCTCTCTTCTTCCTCTCTCTCTCCTCCTCCTCTTTCTCCTCCTCTCTTCTTCCTCTCCTCCTCCTCCTCCTCCTCCTCCTCCTCTCTTCTTATTCTCTCCTCCTCCCTTCTTCCTCTCTCTCTTCCTCCTCCTCTCTTCTTCCTCTCTCTCCTCCTCTTTCTCTTTCTCATCTGCCTCGCTCTCCTCCATCTTCTTCCCCTGCTTCTCCTCTTCTTTCTTTCTCCTCCTCGTTCTCCTCCCCTCGTATGCCTCCTTTGTCCTTTCCCTCCTTCCTCTCCTCCTCCTTCCTCTCCTGCTCCTCCCTCTCTACACCTCTATTCATCGTTCATCTCTCCCACAGGGCCTCCCTCTCTCTGAGTGGCTACTTCTCCACCCATCCTTCCTCTCCTCCTCCTCTCTCTTCCTCCTTTCCCCCTCCTCTTTCTTTTCCTCCTCCTCCTTTCTACACCTTCATTCATCTTTCATCTGCCCCACTCAGCCTCCCTCCCTCTCCTCCTCTTCTACTGTATCTTCTCCTTCTCTTCTCCTCCTCCTATTCCCTTTCCTCCTCTTTCTCTTTCTCATCTGCCTTGCTCTCCTCCTCCATCTTCTTCCCCTGCTTCTCCTCCTCTTTCTTTCTCCTCCTCATTCTCCTCCCCTCCTTTGCCTCCTTTGTCCTCCTCCTCCTTCCTCTCCTCCTCCTTCCTCTCCTCCTCCTTCCTCTCCTCCTCCTCCCTCTCTACACCTCTATTCATCGTTCATCTGTCCCACAGGGCCTCCCTCTCTCTGAGTGGCTACTTCTCCACCCATCCTTCCTCTCCTCCTCCTCTCTTCTCCCCCTCTCTCTCCTTCTCCTATTCCTTTCTTCCCCTCCTCCTCCTCCTCCTGATCTCTCTCCTCCCTCTCCTCCTCCTCCCTTTCTACACCTCTATTCATCTCTCATCTGTCCCACACAGCCTCCCTCTCCTCCTCCTATTCCCTTTCCTCCTCTTTCTCCTCTTCCTTCTCCTCCCTCGCCTCCTTTACCTCCTCCTCTCTTCTCCCTCTCTCTCCTCCTCCTCCTCCTCTCTCTTCCTCCTTTTCCCCCTCCTCTTTCTTTTCCTCCTCCTCCTTTCTACACCTTCATTCATCTTTCATCTGCCCCACTCGGCCTCCCTCCCTCTCCTCCTCTTCTATCTTCTCCTTCTCTTCTCCTCCTCCTATTCCTTTTCCTCCTCTTTCTCTTCTCCCTCTCCTCCTCCCTCCTCTCTACACCTCCATTCATCTTTCATCTGTCCCTCCCTCCCTCCTTCTCTCTCTCAGTAGTTTTTTCTTCTCACATTTTTGGCCGTGTCGGTGCTAAAACATGACCCGAGTTCAGATCCTGAAGTGGAAATGATTTTGTCTTTGAACTGGAGCGGCAGAAGTGGGACCCCGGCCAAGGACCCCGGCCAAGGACCCCGGCCAAGGACCCCGGCCAAGGACCCCGGCCAAGGCACCTGCAGCCGGGCGTGAGGCTGTTTACATATGCAAACGAGGAAACCGAGATTTAACACTTATTTCAACAAGATTTCAACAAGATTATTACCAGGTGCCCATGTATTTTACACCAGTGTTTCCCAACCAGGGGTACAAGTACACCTAGGGGTACGCTAATTTGAGTACATTTGAGAGAGAAAATGCCAGAGAATTAAAATTTCAAATTAAGGAGATGAAATAAAATGATTTTCATTTAATAATGTGTTGTGTCAGGTTCTACTTTTAGAGAATTATCAACGCGTATGAGTGAGGGGTACTCGAGGCGTGACAAAAAGAGTCAAGGGGTACACAAGACAAAAAAGGTTGGGAAACACTGTTTTACACTATTTTCTGATCTGCTCTTTTGGTGTTTCCTCATCAAAAACACATCTGGAGTTGTGTTTCGTTTAGTGCTGTCAGGCAATTTTAAAGATCCCATGACATGGTACTTCTTGATGCTTTTATATGGCTCCTTAATGGTTCCCTAATACTGTAAATGAATCCTTCTTCAAAATCAACACTCAGTGCATGAGAAACAGAGATAAGATGAGAAAGAGTCATAAATATCTCTCTCAAACTCTTTATTCTGGGCGTTGTTGCTTGAATGCAAATGAGGAGAAAAAAGATGGCCAATAGTAGAGGGTGGGGGCGTGGCCAAACGCTCCGGTCTCCGCTGTCAGCCCACAGCTGATCCATTTCCTTGTTTTTGCATGGGGGAGAGATTTGAAGCGTTCCATTGAAAAATAAACACATTTCCACAGAAAATAAAATCAAACCACTGCTGTTCAAAGGTCCAGAGGCTCAGATAAAGGACTTCCGAGCCTAGAAACACTCGGACGTGCCTCCAGGCAAATAAAAAAACGCATTTCGCATTGCCTAGCACATTCGCAGTCCAAACTCTCTGGGCGTGAT